>JASFAX010001178.1:0-52475 GCA_030737875.1 Allium sativum
TGGAGTCATGATGGGCTACACATCTGAGCAACGGGACGGAGAAACCTCTACGGTAGAGAGTCCATAAGAAGATAACAAATCGATTGACGAGTGAGTGCTCGTCTTTCCTTGTAGCCCCTCGGAAGGGTCTCGTGCTGTAGGTAATTCCTGATTGGTGTCATCCAATAATCAGGTTCGAGTTCGGTGCTTACGACTACCTCAGTCTGAATTTTCTTAATACTAGGGGAGTTGAGCACTTCGACGACGGCAAACCCCAAAAGTTGTGGATCCTCGGAGCTTGCTAGTTTGGATAGCGAATATGCTTTTTCATTCTATTCTCGGTGTATGTGAATGATGACGAAGTGATTGAGGAAGGTGAGTAATTCCTGAACCTTGGTTAAGTAGAGGGCGAGTCATTCCCCCTTAGCTTGATATTCCCCTTGTACTTGACGCACGATGAGTTGTGAATCAGAGAAGATTTGGATCATCTCTAGTTTAAGCTCGATCGCGATTCTAAGTCCGGTTATTAAGGCCTCATATTCCGCATCGTTGTTGATAGAAGGGTAATTCAGTTTTAGCGCGTAGCATACTGGGCGTTCCTCGGGGGTGACAAACACTACTCCGGCCTCAGAGCACCTGCTATTGGAGGACCGGTCTACGAACAATTTCCATTGTACCTCGGGAGCTTCCGCGTTCTCTGCTGGAGTCTCCTCGGGAGTAGTGAACTCTACTATGAAGTCGGCGAGAGCTTGGCTTAAGATGGCTCGGCGAGGAATGAATGTTATCTCAAATTGGCTCAGCTCCATACTCCATTTTAACAGCCGTCCGGATGCTTCGGGTCGTTGTAGGACCAGTCGCAATGGTTGATCGGTGAAAACCTTTATAGGATGAGACTGGAAGTATGGTCGAAGTTTCCGAGAGGAAATGAGCTAGAAAAATGCCATCTTTTCCAGCTTCGGCTGATTCTTTTCCACCCCTGTTAGTCATTTACTTATGTTGTAGATTGCCTCTGGACGCGGTCCTCGAGGCTGATTAATGCTGAGCTGATTGCCCACATAGACACAACCAAATAAATGTATAAGTCCTCATGGCCTACGGGCTTATATAGGATAGGTGGTCACTCTAAGTGGTCGAGTATTTCTTTGAATGCGGAAATGCATTCTGGGGTCCACTTGAAATTGCGTTTCCCTTTTGGAAGTAAATCAAAAAAAAGGAATGCACTTGTCGGTGGCTTTAGATATAAACCGACTTAAAGCGGCGACCTTTCCAATTAAACTTTGAACATCCTTGATGTTTTGGGGGATTTGGATATCCCAAATAGCCTGGAGTTTTTCTGGATTAGCTTCGATTCCCCAGGAGTTGACGAACCCAAAAATTTTCCTGAAGCAACTCCGAAGAAGCATTTCAAGGGGTTGAGTTTCATGTCGTACCAACGTAGGATATTGAACATTTCAGAGAGGTCGTGGATGCAACTGCTTGATACTTTAGATTTTACCAACATGTCGTCTACATAACCTCCATGTACTTTCCGATTTGGTTTTTAAAGAGGCGATTAACCATTCGCTGATAAGTAGCACCGGCATTATTGAGGACGAAAGGCACGATGCGATAGCAGTAAAGTCCGAGGTCTGTTACGAAGGAGGTGTGTTCCTAGTCACGAAGGTTCATTGGGATCTGATTGTATCCTGAATAGGTGTCCATGAAAGATAGCAGCTGGTATCCAACGGTTGAGTCAACAAGTCGGTTGATCTTTGGAAGTGGGAAGCGGTCCTTGAGACATGCTTTGTTTAAGTCGGAGAAGTCAACACACGTTCGTCATTTACCGTTGGCCTTCTTGACCAGAACGAGGTTGGAGACCCACTCGGGGTAGTCTGCTTCGCGAATGAAATTGATGTTGAGTAAATGGTCTACCTCTTCCTCCAGTGCTTTAGACCTCTCGGGTCCCAAGAAGCGACGCTTTTACTTGACTGGAATTGTCGTAGGATCGATACTTAGACAATGGCAAGCGATCACAGGGTCGATGCCTTTAATATCGGATTGAGTCCATGCAACGTTTAGGTTAGCATTCAAGAAATCCACAAGATCTTCTTTTATTGCGGGATGGAGTTGCGATCCTATCTTTAGAACTCTTGACGGATCACCGGGATTAACGGGAATATCCACTGTAGATTCGACCGGGGTAGCCCTCTCGTACTCGGGCTCTTCGTCATTCCGTGAGTCAAGGTCTTCAGAAAGACGACAGTGGCAACTGAGCCATGGCCAAGACGCCACTGATTGCTATGCTGAAATAATCTTGGCGCAGGAAGGCGTGGACACTACTTTACCGTTGTCCTTATTGTGCGGGTTCTTCCATGGCGATATGCAAACTCGAAAATCTATGAGAAAAGGGCAGCCGAGAAAAGCGTTGTAGGGGAATCAATGTCTATAACTACGAAAATGAGGATTCGGACCCGGCTCTGATCCCCCTCGCCCAGCTCCATAGGTAAATCGATCACTCCTACTAGCAAACTAGAAGCCTCATTGAAGCCGTGGATCATGGCGCGACATGATTTTAGGTCCTTTGTTTCCAACTTCATCTGGTCGTAAGCAGCTTTGAAAATGATGTTGACTGAGCTTTCGTAATAGATTAATACCTTTCGGACATAAGCGGCACCGATCTGAGTAGTGATAACCAGTGGATCGATGGTTGGGATCTCCACCCCAATAGAATCTCTTTGGCGGAAAACGGTGTCGTCCCACACGGTCCTTTAGAGCTTGGCTAGGATGGATTCGTTGAGTGCGGAGCAAGTTTCGTAAGTAGCATGCTTTATAGAACTTAACATACTCTTCCATTTTTTGGAATCTATCATGTGTGGGATAAGGTCCGCCACATATGGTGTTGATTACGATCCCATGCCTCGGGTTAGATGGACCTGGAGCTGCTTTGGCGGCTGCTTGAGGCGCTGGTGCCTGAGGCTTTGGATTTGCTTCGGGGGGAAATGGCTCTTGGACGTATTGCTCAAGTCGCTTTTCGTGAATAATCTTCTCAATTGCATCCCTGAGCTGGCGACATTCATTGGTATTATGGCCCTATACATCGTGGTATTGGCAGTACCTTCCAGTATTTTTCTCAAGGTCGGTTGATTCCCTGGTGCGCGGCTTCTTATATGGCAAAGTGTTGCATGTCTCCAAGTAGATTGTTTCTAGATCCATGTTTAGCGGGGTGTATGTCTCGAAGGCTCGGTAAGGACCGGGCTTTCTCAGCTCGATTGAGGTCGGGACCTGATCGATGTTCCAGCCATCTTGCCTACCATTGTTCGGTCTTTGCCTGTTAGGACCTGCCCCTTATTCTGATCAAAGGCTCTCCTACTTGTTTTCTTCTGAGGTTGTTATTTGCAGCACCTGCTTGAGGGCCATTGGGGCAACTAATGGCTGAGAGTCGGTTGCGCCTTGCCTCTTCTTGGCATAAGTACTGATCCGCCTTCTCATAGAAGGCGTCAAGGCTTTTTAGTTTCTTTCGATCGTTCCACGTCCCGAACTCGAAAGTAGGGAGGACATCTTTGGCTAGTTAAAAGAGTACGGTGCAAAAATCTTGATCATCGACCTCGGCGAGGGCAATGTTGAACCCGGAGAGGTAGCTTTTGAGCGACTCAGCGGGCCCTTGGTATAAGTTAAAAAGGGTGAGGGCATTTTTTGGAGTTGGTATGTGAATCCTGAATTGCTTGACCAATTGTGTTGCTAACTGGCCGAAGTTGTTAATGGAATCGAGTGGGAGGTGAGAGAACCATAACAGTGCAATTCATGATAAGAAGATGGGGAAACATTTGCATTTGACCGGGTTGCTGCCTCGACTCGAGTCCATTTGCCATTCATATCGATTTAGGAAGACACATGGGTTAGTGGTGCCGTCGTAGAGCAGCACTTGCGGCATGCTGAAGCATCGCGCCCATTCAGCTTCGTTCACTCTCCTTGTGAAGGGGTTACGCCTAATGTGCGCTTTCCATGAATCGTGCACATTTCCTCGCATTTCCGTCATGATTTATCGAACCATGTCGAGTAGGTAAGTTGGATGGGGATCCACCATTGGGACCCATGGGTTTTGGCAAGGTTCGGGAGTTCTGTTGCGAGGGCGCCTCTTATGATGGGCATCTGGATCATCTTCCTCCATGTCCTTGACATTTATGATTGGGTCTAGGTGTGGACGGTGAGGTGGAGCGGGGTGATGTGGTTCCTATTCTGGAGGAACGCGAGCTGTTGGAATAGCTAGCCCATCATCCTGATTGTTCGCTATCGGGTTGTGTCGAGGAAGAGGTTGGTTTGTTGTACTTGGTCTGTCATTGATGATCAAGCGAGAGCGATCTCGGTATTGTGCCCTTTGCTATATGTGACGGTAGTTTGGTCGTCGTTCCCATTCCCATTGTCATCGGCGTAGCAATTGCCATTACCATTGTCGAGGACATTGGTGTGGGAAGCGATGTTGTTGATGAGGCTAAACCTCCTCCTTTGATGCGGGCCCCTTAACTCGGAGGAGGAAGTTTCCGATATGGTTGGTCCATAGATACATGGCTAACTTAGCACTGCTATTAGGTTTGTGGTAAAATAGTCAGGTGGTGTTTATTATTTTTATTTACAACCAGCAGTATAAATAGTTTTGTAAATATTGAGGATATTGGCTTCAGTTCCCTTTTCCCTTTGTTTTGGTTTTACTCCATGACCATGGTTCTCCTTCCACAATGGCATGAATATGGACATAACTATAATCAAATAAATTTTTGCTCAAAATTCCATGTTGATTTAAAAAGGTGAATTTAAAGACCATTATCTAGTAGGAAGTATGACGTTTGCATTCACTCTATGTATTATGCAATATGTTTGTTTTTCCCACTTCCATTCACATTGATATGAATTTCAACTCTATTACATGTTATTTCATTTTATGTCATTTCAAAACATCAGACTAAATTTATTTCTTTTCGTAACAGTGCACCCACTAATTCCATTGACATTCCCTTCATTTTTTTCCCATTTATAATAATACTAAATATTATCTTATTCAATGATATCAACAGCAAATCCGTAAGATTTTATATCCTGTTATTACAAAATAATTGACATGTCATTTTGTTGTTGAATTTAGCTATGTTCGGCTATCGAACGAACCAGTCCCTTGAGATAAAAAGCCTCAACAAAATAATTACATGAAACAAAATTAAGTAGCTGGTTAATTACATTGAATCATTATGAAGCTTACAAAAACAGTTGGATACACCAAACCCTTACTTCCATAATTTTATTTACTTATGCTTCAACATTGCTCTATACTAAAACCATGTCTTCCTTTCTTTTAAGTGCGAAAAACTCTGTTTGCATTGATGTCTCTATCTATATGTTTGTTCTTTACTTGAAAACTATAATATGAAGAACAAGTATCACCATGGCTTTCCTGGCTAAATGTAAACTTTGTTATTAAAATTTCAGTTATAATACTGCCATTTTGTTTCACTACTGTTGATATTTGATGCTTTTTTTAATCTCAGTCTGTATTAAATTCTAATATAACTTTGTTCGTTGGTTACTCAAGAAGCTATCGATATGATTAGGCTCGATCAATTACAGATGTTATTTGTATTATATTGAAATATTTTGTTCAATTTCATTCATTGATTCTTTCAATCTTTGATATATTTTTTCAAAACTCCACACCTTCAACCTGCAGCATACAAGAGGTCTACATTAGCAAGGAACAAAAAGATAGAATTTAGGGGTATGGTGGTTTTTTTAGCTATCAACGAAAGGTGAACTACTATTCTGATTTTGTTGTAGTTCATGACACATGCACTATTCCTGATGTTGTGTTACAAATATTTACTAATTGGTACAACCATTATTACTTACGATACATGGGGTGGATCATGCCTACTTGCACTTCCTAGATTATCCATGTAGTTTTGGTGGAAGAGCAGCAAAATTGTGGAAATGCAATGAGTTATGAAGGCTAAAGAGAAGACTTCAACCAAGTGAGTTGCACTTTTAATAGCTATAATTTGTAGAATGTCTATTGTACAAGAATTTTTCCTTGTATTGCCGAAGTTGTGTAATATTTTGAGGTTCCCATATTATTTGTTCTTGCACACTTTCATTTTACTCTCAATTGGTCAGTCCATTTGAACATATAGTCGTCCTCTTAGTTATAGTATTTGTAGGTGTGTTACGTATTTGTTGTGTTATGTAAAATGGAATAATTTTCTCCATCTGCACATTTTGTCAATATTTACAGTATTATTGCATTTTATGTTTGTTCATCAATAAATGCTAATTTTCAAAAACGATCATTTAAGTTGCCTTATGCCACTTTTTGAAAGATGTGTTGTGCTCCCCGATGGATTTTATACGCTTACATTCATTTCCTAGAAGTAAGGCCTTCACTGTTATTTTAATTAAGGTTGCAAATTTTGTTATTTTAATTAAGGTTGTAAATTTTGCACGAATGTCCGATGTTCGTGTCCGTGACCAAAATACGTCTGTTCGATTCTCATTTTAGATACGAGCTAGGACAACAAAATTATTTGTTTCCTATAACTTCCTCTGCATACATGTACGTCTTGTATAACTATCTTATTTCTTTTATGTTAATGTGCTAATTCCATCTACACATAGGCTTCACTGGAATGTTTTCGACATATATTACTACCTTTTTAATTATCGCACTGCTTTGCCTAAGCCACCTAGCGTTAATCATCTATTTCAACCCATTGACATTATCCATCCTTTATGGCTATATTTTGCACACAATACATACGCATCCTACTACTCTTTCTGACATTACCGTCACTACTTCCAACTTCCACCCTGAGCAAAACTACATCACACCTACCGTTACTTGCTGATCCACCGACTGTCTTCCCTAAACGTTTCACATGCCCACCAACGATATATAACCACAAATCCGTATGCGAAGCATAGGCTTCCTACTAGTTGTTTACAACTATTGTTGGATATATATGATGAATGAAGTCCATATAAATTTATTTATATGGATATTGGTTGAATATTATTCAAATCCGGAATAAATATGAATGGTTAAATAATATAACATTCAATGTAATTTGAAACTTGGTTTTGATGTCCGATTTTGGATGGACACGAAAATATTGGAAAATATAAAGCCTAGTTAATTAAAAAACGCTATTTTAACTCGAACAGCTTTTTATATCGATTTTATTCATTTTTAAAATGAGTACAGAGAAGACTGAATTTCAAAATATGACATTTTGAAAATATTATCATTTGAGATCATAACAAAATGCAATGTTCAATTTTAATTTTAAATTGAAATGGAAGTTGAAATCGTTTTTAAATGAATTTACAAACATTTTGTAAAATACGTTTTGAATGGAAATCGATAAGATATATTATATTTATTTAAATGGTTTGAATAGAAAGTATCGCACAGTGACCATTCGCGAATTTTGAGCATTAGCTTTGAATGGATAAACGGGAGATCTGACCGTCGGATTCTCCTAAAACCGGAACTATTGTGTTTGTATTGAAAAGATCATTCAAATGAATATATTCGATTTAAATTTGAACGGTTAGATTTTAAAATATATCCAAATCAAATTTGGAAAAGGTCGCTATGGATGCAGTTCGGTGGATGATATTGGAAACCAAATGTAAGGACCTTATAAAAATTTTAAAAAACGTGAATAAAGTATGAAAAATCATAATAATTGATTTGGAAAGATTTGGATGAGATGGTCTACATTTGAAAAGATAAAAATATTTTTATCAGAATGAACTAGTTAATACCTAGAATATTAATCCAAAGATTTTTAGAATTAATAAATTGGATTTGCGAATGGATTTTAAACCTAGCCAGAAGTTTCCAACATATATAGTGGAATGGATTTGAAACGAAAGTAATCTTCGGATATTATCTATATTGGATTTCGTAATTATACGAATATTGTTGAAGAATTTGGAAGATATTGATATCGTTATTCTAAAACGATATCTATTTTCAGAATTTGGTATTGAACATAAGTCGATATGATTTTCATTTAGAGCCTTGTATTTAATATCAAATTGGATTTGGTTTGTTGTGAATGGTATCTTAAATAAAATTGTTCTTAAACCCAGTTATGAAAGGAATAAATCTTTTAATTAAGATTGTGAAGGAAGTTTTCTGGTTTATTTTATCAAATTGGAATGGAATGGAATTCGATTAATAATAATCGAGATAAGCGTATGAGGCGCCTCGGATATAGAGCCGACTAAAAGGCTCGAGTGATAGGTCATATAGGATCTGGAAATGTACTGTTCAGGAATAACTAATCCATAAAAGTAAGAGTGGACCGGCCCTGAAGATCCAAGGGTTACTAAGGGTGTGGTCCTGAGGCATTTGCTAGAATTTCTCATAACCAGTTGTGACACACCACATCCATAAATGTCACCCATAAAGGTAGTGCATTAAGTTTCGTGAAGCGTTATAGGTAAATAGACATAGGATATTACAAGACAGATATAATTAAGATAGCAGCGGTAATTCAAATTTTTATTTCAAACACAAATCATACATCGTGGTCCAAAATACCATAAGTCACAAAAACCATTACATCGATATAACTTCTGCCTTTTATCACCAGAGTACATAAATACTTAAAAGAAAACAAAGTTCCCCAAATAAGAGAGACAAATCCATAATAGAGATAAGAACTTGAACCATACTTCGAATGCAGCTCTAGCAAGATGATAACTGAGTCCTGACTAAGCCTGAGTGTTCCTGCCCTGAGAATCTGGGAAAGAAACGGAAGAAAGAAGAGGAAACAAAAAGGGTCAGACACAAAGTTTGGCGAGTCTAGTTACTTTTAACAAGTAAATAAACAAAAGTAGCATGACAGGCATATAAAGTGGATAGGAGAGATCACTGCATAAATGGCAGGTGTGACAAGGTAGACATGATAAGGTGTATATGCTTCCCTAATGATTACTTTGCACTATTACTAGTACAACCCGAATGAGATGATCCCTTAAACTTCAAGGTGGTAGACTTAGGCATACGTCTAAATGTGCCCTACTACTACCCTAATCAATCGTCTCCCTACTCCATAGATACTTTATGCCGGCCCCACAGTTAGATGTATCACGTCGTAAAGTGGAAACCCCTTGCTGATATGCATAGCCCCATATCTACAGGTGTCATGGTCGTCTTATCCCCTTCGGTCGGCTCATGCACGCTAATGGCCCGGTTGGTTTGCGTCGTCAACACCATCATCCATGTTTAGATCTCTTACATTCTGCCCAGTAAGAGTGCTTCTTCTCCAACCTAGTTCGGAGTTCTCTACTTGATACGTACTCCGGGTTACTGACTGAAACGGATCCCACACAATACGATACCAGCTCTCCCTTTGTCTTGTATCCCCATAGGTTTTCCACAGGTTATATTTACCCTAAAGGTGTCTTTAATTTTATATAACTCCTATCTTTCTACCGGTTATGCTTACCACTAGGAGTCTTTTATTACAAAACCTTATCAGGCTAATTTTATGGGCCTATATGTAAATATTACCTACCCCCTCAGATTTACTTAACCCACCCACTGTCCAACCAATTTTACTTAACCCTAACTTTAGTTCATAATCATACAATACCTATGGATTAGATTAGGTTAAGTAGTCCAATTCATTACCTTGTCCATTTATGATTTATAATGGGCTAGACCTCCCACATTAGTCCTACAACTTGTGGATGCTGGATATGCCGGTCGGGTCAGGGCAGACTTCTTCCACAAGTTGGACCTAACCTCGTGTCATAACCCAATTCGTCTTTGCGCACTTAGACCTCTCACATTAGGTTCAACATTAGTGGCTGCTGGATATACTGGTCGGGTCCGGGCAGACTTCCACCGCTACTGCAACCTAACCTCGTGTCATAAGTGCAATTACAATTCCGACTTGTAATTATTAGACATTTCATTCTTATCCAATTCTTACCTATGTCTTTATAGGTGATTATGTCCCTAATTTCCCCCTTTTTGAATTATATGTCCAATTCATAAACATTACTTAAATTATGTCAATTCTAAACTTTTTCCCCGTTCCTTAACTAATGCATTCACACGTATTTGGCGGCTCTAGGCTACAAAGTAGCCTAGTCATAAACAATAAAAGGATAAGTGATGGGAATATGACAAAGGTGATTGTTTTGGCATAAACATAAACTAGCATCGTGATAAGGTGGAAATATAAGCATAAATCTAATGAACTTGTTACAGTAAATTGATTCTAAAATAATGATGATGTCATAATAAGCATAATAAGATCTAAATTAAAAATTTAGATCTCCAACTGGATTAGATCTAATATGATAGGAGCAAGGTGATAAACTAGATCTGATTAGCAATTTAGATGTCCACATAATTCAGATCCAATAGTTAAAACTGGATCTAACACAAATAAGGTCAAGATCCACATCATAGAATGTTATAATAAAATCCAGCAAGATAGAGATTTAGATCAATAGTTAAAAATAGATATAACACAAATAAGGTCAAGACCTACATCATAGAATGCCACAAAAGGTACAATAGATCCAACAAGATAGAGATTTAGATCCAAGTTATACTCAATTTAGAATGTCATATGTTCGCAATTTACAATGGATCCAACATAACATAGGCACATGAACAAATCCAAACTATAGTCATATCACATTTACTTTTATATATTTAAATCTAAAAGCAACTAGGAACTCATAGAGTTTGGATTAGAAAATAGAGAAATAATGGATCTTGAATCTCTAAATGATTTGCTTAGGTTGATAGTTGTAGGAGATTAACGGATCCAATTTAGTTCAGACACCGGCAAAGTTTGGCCCCCATGGATTCTTAATAAAGAAAACAGAGAAAAGGGACCTCTATACAAAGTTGCCGGCCCTCTCTAAACCAACTGCTACCTCAACCCTAGGGGTGTCGACACCCCTGTAGGTGGGTCGACCCTGGTTTCAACACCCCTTAAGGGGGTCGACCCCGGTATCGACGCCCCTGTAGGGGGGTCTACCCCCTAGAGCGAGAAATTTGTCGGCATACGAATTTTTGATTTTTGGACCCTTTTTGGATAAGTGCTGACTCATTTCTGACTACTACATGACTCATATGTATATTTATATTTCTTATGCGCGTATACAAATTTAAAACCCCCATAACTTCTTCATACAGTGACCGTTTTACACAAAGCAAATGTCTACCTTGACCAAAATTTCAAGACAGATGCAACGGCGCAGTCTGTTTTCCTTGATGCTAAATATTAAATTAAATACTATTTAATTTATCCTCTTTTAGTGTTGTTAAAAATTCGGGGTGTTCCATTCTCCCTTGCTCAAAGGATTTCGTTCCCGAAATCTCTAAGTTGAGAAGAATGCATACCCTACCATCCATCATCCATCAATCACTAGCATCCATTGTCCTTAAGGACATCTAATACTTATATGAATATATGCAAAGGTGTGTGTATATGTCCCAACACTAATGCGAAAATCAGGCGGTCTACTCATTCAATTGACCTCCTTAATGCAATGTATGTTAGTGCCATGAATCCAATATGTATGCAAATAATCCTATTATAACATGTGAGTTCTATATGTGTGCACACTCATTCGTCCAAATGCGGCATCCATATGGTAATACATCCATTTTCATCCATAAAAGAAAAGAAAATGCACACACATATCCATATGTAGAATGGGAGTGATTGAGCCGATCTAGTGCCTAATGTGTGTTTATATGCATCCACAAGCAACCACTAGCAAACACTTGCATCCATCAAACATAACATGTCTCAAACACATGTTTACGTCCATAGTATTCCAATCTAAAGGTCAAAAATACTATAGATATATTCAAGTGATAGAAACAAGAACAGATAAAACTTAGGAAAAGGATTTAAGAATGTACCCTCGAAAAGAAAAGGGTATAAAGCATTAATCTTGGCTTCAGTCTAGCAAGTCGCATCCTCTGAGTTATCTCCCCATTGAACCTTTATCAATTTGATCTCTTTATTGTGTAGCTTCTTAAATTCTGATCCAAGAATACGGGAAGGAACTCGCCTGACTGTCGCCTCCCGTTCCACTTCGACCTCTTCCAATGCACTCAGCTCAACAACTTCTGTGGTGTCATGCAGGCACTTCCATAGATGAGAAACATGGAAAACATCATGAACACTAGGTAGATTTTCAGGGAGCTTTACTCTATATGCCATTTGACCAATCTTCTCGGTTATGGGAAATGGTCCCACAAGCCTAGGTACTAACTTCCCTACCGATCCGAAGCGAACCACATTCCTCATAGGTGATACTTTGATAAAAACTAAGTCTCCCACTTCAAATTTGTTGTCAATCCTTCTGTTGTCTGCATTGGACTTCTGCCTATCTTGAGCTGTCTTCATCCGTTGCCGAATAAGTCAGACGTTTCTCTCACCATGTCTAGTCCAAGTAATAATCTTTCTATAGATTCCCACCAACAAGTTAGTGATCTACATGGTCGTCCGTACAATGCATGCTAGCTTGATAACTGTTGTTATAGGAAAACTCTACTAAAGGAAGGTTCTCTTCTCAAGTCCCTCCGAATTCTAGGATACACAGTCTCAGAAGATCCTCTAGAATTCTGTTCACCCTCTCCGTCAGCCCATCGGTCTGAGGATGATAAGCGGTGCTCAAACACAACTATGTACCTAATGCTTCTTGCAAGCTCCTCCAAAATTCACTTGTAAAGATGGGATCACGATCACTTACAATGCTGGAAGGCACTCCATGAAGACGAACTATCTCACGAACATAAATTGCTGCCAACCATGTTGCCATCCTCTTACTCTTAATTGGAATAAAGTGAGAGCTCTTAGTGAGTCTATCTACCACAACCCAAATATTGGTGTTGCCTTTCTTCGATCTAGGAAAACCATCTATGAAATCCATAGAGACGCTCTCTCATTTCCACTGAGGAACCTCCAAAGGATGAAGTAAGCCGCCGGGCTTCTTTTGCTCAGCTTTAACTTGCTAGCAAACTGAACATTGAGAAACAAATTCTACCACATTTTTCTTCATCCCAGCCCAAAAGAAAACCCTTTTCATGTCTCTGTACATCTTATCACTGCCTAGAAAAATAGTCATCTTATAATGGTGGGCTTCTTCTAGGACTACCTTTATCAAGCTTCCAGTTTGAGGAACACCAAGCCTTCCATCTCGTTGCAACCACCCCTATTCATCTATGGCATATCTACTGAGGTAACTAGAAGTCTCCTTTTCTGAGCTTTTCCATGATATCTAAAATCTGTGCATCACCTTGCTGCGAAGCTCCTATCTGATCCATAAGAGTTGGTTGTATCTCCAAGGATGCAAACAAATCAGGCAAAATCTCGATGGAGGGTCTAAAATCAAAACCTGATATAAACTCCAACCTCCTCCTCTCCACAAATAGAGGACTCAAGGCCATCCTGTGCTACTTAGTGCGTCTGCCACCACATTACCCTTGCATGGGGTATAAGCAGTCTCAAAGTTATAAGAAGTTAGAAACTCCATGCACCATTGTTGCCTTAAATTGAGATCCTTTTGCGAGAACAGATACTTGAGAGATTTATGATTGGTGTATAACTCGAAGTTCTCTCCAAGTAAATAATGGCGCAACGTATTAAGCGCGAATACTATGGCAGCTAGCTCTAGATCATGGGTGGGGTAGTTCTTCTCATAAACTCTCAATTGTCCACCCCCATAACACACTACATTCCCTTCTTGCATTGGAACCACACCAAGCCCGGTACCAAATGCATCAGTGTAAACGACAAACACTTTACTCCCATCAGGAAGGGTCAAGAATGGGGTTGTTGTCAGAGCCCTCTTTAGTCGTTGGGAAGCAACATCACAATCTATATCCCATGAAAACGCCAAATTCTTCTTTGTCAGCCTGGTGAGTGGGGCCGATGTCTTTCCGAAGTCCTTAATGAACTTCCCATAATAACCTGCCAACCCAAGAAATTTTATCACCTCGGTTGCTTTTTTAGGAATCTGCCATTCTTGCACTGCAACCACCTTTTCGGTATCTACAGCTATCCCTTCTTTGGGGACCACATGCCCTAAGAATCTCACCTTTTTTCTCCAAAAATGGCATTTGGAGAACTTCGCCTTAAGTTAATGCACATAGAGAGTTTTCAAGACTTCGCTCAAACATTGGACGTGCTCTTCTTCACTTTTGGAGAAGAACAAAATATCGTCAACAAAGACCACTACAAATTTGTTTAGAAACTCCCAAAACACCATACTCATCAGATCAACAAAATAGGCGGGTGCATTTGTCAACCCAAAAGGCATAACTAGCCATTCAAAGAAACCATCCGGAGTTCCAAATGCAGTCTTATCTATGCTATCCTCAGCCACCCTCAATTGATGAATCCCGTGGCCAAGTCTAGCTGAGAAAATACCGAGGCACCAACAAGCTAGTCAAATATATCATCAATCCTCAGGAGCGGGAGCCTATTCTTCTTGGTGAGTTTATTCAACTCTCTATACTCAACACACAAACGAAGCGAACCAACCGCCTTAGTTGCGAATACAACTGGAGCACCCCATTAAGATATGCTTCGTTTGATAAATCCTCTCTCAAGTAGCTCCCCTGCTTTCTTATTCAGCTCCCTTCTTTCCCTTGGAGCCATATGGTGCACTGGTAATGCAACTAGCTTTGCATTGTCCACCAGATATATATATATATATATATATATATGAAAATCGATCTCGTGCCTCGGAGGTAAGCCCTGTACCTCATCAAAAACATCATAATAATCTCGGACTATTGGAACAGACGGCAGATCATCGATAGATGCATCAAGAGACTCTAGAAAACTAAGCATAATCGACCCTTGTGGGTCACAAGAAATCTCGAGGTTTCTCCCATGACAAGTCAGAAGCCTAACAACCTTCTTCTCATAATCCAGAATGGCACCATACGTGGTAAGCCAATCGATTCCTAGAATCAACCCATAGCCCATAAACCCAAGCACATACGCGTCGCACTCAAATTCGACGCCTAACATAGATATCCTCAAACCCTGACAAATCATAGAAAATCATAGATAAATGAGCCGAACCACCAATGGGGTTGGAGACAACTATGGGATCCACTGCCATACTAGTAATCAAGTGTAGAGATTCAACCATAGAACAAGTTATGAATGAATGTGAAGAGCTAGAATCAAAAAGTGTCTTAATTGGATGGTTTGAAAGGGAAATTAAACCTTCCACAGAAAATTTTCAATCTCTATCAGGAGCACTGATCGCGAGAGCGTGCATCTACCCTCCAGAATTTCCTGCCCTTTGACCTTGTCCCTGTTATCCCTGTTTCTTCGAGCGCTCCTTAGCAAAGTGTCTGACCTCTCCACAATTGTATCTTCCATCTCTTACAGTCTCTGACTAAGTGACCTTCTTCCCCGCAACTGTGACATTTCCTCTTATCCTTGGCCCTATCATTCTTTCCACCTTTCTTCTTCTGTTGTTGCTGTTGTTGTTGCCCCATATTGGGCCACCCCTTCTTATTTTGCAATGTTTGCACAACCTTTGCTTCCTTCTTTTCTCCCTTGTCTTCCACATGCATTAGGGCCATATCAACAAGTTTTTCAAAAGTGGCTCCCATTGGAATATGGGACATGGCTAACCCATGAAGGGGTTCATTTAGCCCTTTAGCAAACCGCAACACCTTCTTGTGTGGAGTATCCACCAATTCTAACCCGAACCTTGCTAGCTGGTTAAATTTGTTCACGTATTCTTTCACCGTCAAGTTCCATTGTCTAAGTGCTAAGAACCTCTCCATCTGCATGCTTTTCTCGGCTTGGGAAAGAAATTTCATTGTAGATCTTTTTCTAAAATCTTCCTAACTCTCCACCAGACGTCTAGCTTGGGTAACTTCCCACCAAAATGAGGCTTCGTCTTTCAGTAGCAGGGCGACTAACTGAACCTTCCTTCTATCCTCGACTTCAAAGATTACAAACAAGTCCTCAGTCTCCTTGAGCCAATTTCGAGCTTCTACGAATGTTTCATTCCCATGAAATGGCTTCCCTCCCATAGCACGGAAGTCTTTGCAGATCTTAGCGAAATTATCTACTCTTAGAGGTGGAGGAGGAGGAATAGTTGGTGCAGCTCAAGGAGGAATGTTTCCTTATCCGTCAGCAGGCTCCGTGGCCTCCAGATACCTACGGAACCATTCGGGTATTGTAACACCCTCTGGAATATTAGGAATGTTTGGTTCCCCAGACATGCTGAAAAGAAAAAGGGAAGGGATTTAGACAAAGGACCGAAGGATATTACATATTGCTTCTTGTGGAATGTTTTTCAAAACAGACTTTCATTTTTGAAAGTGCTTTCTTTTAAAACCTTTTTGAAAATAGTTTTCAAAAACTTTGCCCAATCTGGTAACCTTCAGCTCTGATACCAAGTGAGAAACCCCATGTCAGTTAATGTCACTCACAAAGGGAATGCATTAAGTTTCGTGAAATGTTGTAGGTAAACAGAAACAGAATATTATAAGACAGATATAATTAAGATAGAAGTGGTAATTCAAATTTTTATTTTAAACACAAATCATACATCGTGGTCCAAAATACCATAAGTCACAAAAACCATTACAACAATATAACTTCTGTCTTTTATCATTAGAGTACATAAATGCTTAAAAGAAAACATAATTCCCCAAATAAGAGAGACAAAGCCATAGTAAAGATAAGAACTTGAAACATAATTCAAAAGTAGCTCTAGCAAGATGATAACTGAGTCTTGACCAAGCCTGAGTGTTCCCGCCCTGAAACCTGGAAGGGAAACGGAAGAAAGAAGGGGAAACAAAAAGGGTCAGACACAAAATCTGGCGAGTCTAGTTACTTTTAGCAAGTAAATAAATAAAAGTAGCATGACATGCATATAAAGTGGATAAGAGATATCACTACATAAATGGAAAGTTTGACAAGGTAGACAGGATAAGGTCTATACGCTTCCCTAATGATTACTCTGCACTATTACTAGTACAAACCGAATGAGACGATCCCTTATATTTCAAGGTGGTAGACTTAGGCATATATGCAAATGTACCCTACTACTACCTTAATCGGTCGGCTCCCTGCTCTGTAGATACTATGTGCCGGCCCCACGGTAGGATTTATCATGTCCTAAAGTGGCAACCCCTCACTGGTATGCACAGCCCCATATCTACAGGTGTCACGGTTGTCTTATCCCCTTCGGCCCGGCTCATGCATGCACATGGCCCGGTCGGTTTGCGCCGCCAACACCATCCTCCACGTTTAGATCACTAACAATTATCCCAGTAAGTGTATCCCTTCTCCGACCTAGTTCGGATTTCTCTACTCGATACGTACTCCAGGTTATTGACTGAAACAGATCCCACAAAATATGATACCAGCTCTCCCTTTTTCTTGTATCCCCCACTAAGTTTTCCACAGGTTATATTTACCCTAAAGGTGCCTTTAATTTTATATAACTCCAATCTTTCTACCGGTCATGCTTATCACTAAGTGTGTTTAATCACATAACCTTATAGGGCTAAGTTTGTGGGCCTATATGTAAATATAACCTACCCCCTCAGATTTACTTAACCCACCCACTGTCCAACAAATTTTACTTAACCCTAACTTTAGTTCATAATCATACAATCCCTATGGATTAGATTGAGTTAAGTAATCCAATTTATTACCATGTCCATTTATGGTTTATAATGTACTAGACCTCCCGCATTAGGCCTACAACTTGTGGATGCTGGATATGCCGGTCAGGTCCGGGCAAACTTCTTCCAAAAGTTAGGCCTAACCTCGTGTCATAGCCCGATTCGTATTTGCGCACTTAGACCTCTCACATTAGGTTCAACATTAGTGGTTGTTGGATATACCGGTCGGGTTCGGGAAAACTTCCACCACTAATGCAACCTAACCTCATGTCATAAGTGCAATTACAATTCCTAATTGTAATTATTAGACATTTCATTCTTATCCAATTCTTACCTATATCTTTATTGGTGATTATGTCCCTAATTTCCCCATTTTTGAGTTATATGTCCAATTCATAAACATTACTTAAATTATGTCGATTCTAACCTTTTTCCCCCGTTCCTTAACTTACGCATTCGCACATATTTGGCGGCATCTAGACTAGAAAGTAGCCTAGTCATAAACAATAAAAGGAAAAGTAATGGGAATATGGCAAAGGTGATTGTTTTGTCATAAACATAAACTTGCATGGTGATAAGGTGGATATATAAGCATAAATCTAATGAGCTTGTGGTAGTTAATTGATTCTAACATAACTATGATGTCATAATAAGCATAATAAGATCTAAATTAACAATTTAGATGCCCAACTAGTTTAGATCTAATATGATAGGCACAAGGTGATAAACTAGATCTGATTAGAAATTTAGATGTCCACATAATTCAGATCCAATAGTTAAAACTAGACCTAACAAAAATAAGGTCAAGATCCACATCATAGAATGTTACAATAGATCCAATAATATAGAGATTTAGATCAATTGTAAAAAATAGATCCAACACAAATAAGGTTAAGATCCACATCATAGAATGCCACAAAAGTTACAATAGATCCAACAAGATAGAGATTTAGATCCAAGTTATACTCAATTTAGAATGTTATATGTTTGCAATTTACAATGGATCCAATATAATATAGGCACATGAACAAATCCAAACTATTGTCATACCACGTTTACTTTTATATATTTAAATTTAAAAGCAACTAGGAACTCATCGAGTTTGGATTAGAAATTAGAGAATGAATGGATCTTGAATCTCTAACCGATTTGCTTACGTTGATAGTTGTAGGAGATTAACGGATCTAATTCAGTTCAGAAACCGGAAGAGTTTGGCCCCCATGGATTCTTAATGAAGAAAACAGAGAAAAGGGATCCATATTTATGTATGTGTGTGTGTGTGTGTGTGTGTGTATATATATATATATATATATATATATATATGGCTGCCAACCTATATGTATACAAACTTAAAACCCTCATAACTTCTTCATACGGTGCCCATTTTACGCAAACCAAATGTCTATCTTGGCCAGAATTTCCAAACGGATGCAATGGTGCAATCCGTTTTCCTTAATTCAGAATATTAAATTAATTATTATTTAATTTATCCTCTTTTAGTGTCGTTGAAAATTCAGGGTGTTACACCGGTAAGGAAGATCACTTGCCTCGACTCATAGATGGAATCCAATTTCCAATACGAGACTTTCAGTTTTAGGTGTAAACATGTATGGCGACATAATATATGGTACCTATGTCGTCTATGATTAATACATTTATATTTAAAGTTCTTTTTACACTATGCACTTATAGTAATATCAAATTGATTTGTATTTTAAGCGTATCAAGCATGTTTGGCTATTGTAAGGTAAAACTTTATCCTCTGGTTTGTGTTGCATTGTGTGATTGGACCTGAGTCTTATAATAGCTTCATTTTTCAAAAAGCATCGCGTTGTTTTGTTTCAAACTGATATATATATGTAGAGTAAACCCATTCTGTGTCATATGGCGTGGTCCCATGATTTTCCAACCTTTAAAAGTAAGATTTAATAGTTGTTTTAAGGTGTCACACCGGTCCCATGACTAACTCGGAATTTATTGTTTTCACCTAAACTCTGGGTGCCCATATTTTCCACACGGGCAGCTAGTAGTGTTAGTTTTGCAGATATTTATTTAACAGGATCCTGGTTCACATTTGAAGTCATATTCAAAAATCTTTTTATCCGTGTATCTCTTTCAGTTGTGTTAGTTGATGTATTTCTGATGTGCATTGTATTTAAACATTTTTATTTCTGCTGTTATATAAATTATTATTCTCAGATATTGTATTTCCGCTGTGTAACATTTGTTCGTACTCTGATATATTTTTGTACTTCGATGTAAATTGTTGTAAAAGTAATGAAATATTCTATTATTATGTGTTCCGATGCGTCATGTTCTCGTACAATCCACGTTTCCCGTCTCTTCGGAGGCCGGGGGATTTCATATCGTAACAGTTTGGTATCAGAGCTTTGGTTCACAATGCTCAAGAACAAGACACATTAGAACCAAACAAAAGAATTCATTATAGATATAATTAGTAACATTTTATTTAAGAATACTCATTAGAGAAAGGATCAGCAGTACCCTAGAATGGGGAACTCGTTAGAGATGTGGTTAGTAATGCCCTAGAATGAGTTGAGAGTGGCATGTTTATAAGTAGCGTATTTGTGATTATATATAATCCGATCTTAGAAAATACATTTTTAAATATATATATATAAAGGTTATATGTTTGGAAAGTTAATTAATCAATTGAATATTTTTGTGATTGTTTGATTTCCTGTTTGATTACTTATGACGTCTAATTTAAATAAATTAGACGGAACCTTCGGATATTTTTTGACATTGAATATACAAAACACTTGTTATTTAAATTATATGAGTTAAGTTGAAATGAATTGCAAATTTAGCTAAAATTATATATATATATATATATGTATATATATATATATATATGTATATACATATATATATATATATATGTTGAGCGGGTTATTGGCTTAGCATCGAATAGAGAAATAAATTACTTGGCCGACAAACAGGTGCACCTTTATGAGTTGGTTATGCAATTTTATTATTATATTAACTACTGTGAGTGATTTGGATGCGCTGTGATGGTTGTTACGTGTGAAATTAAACATACGCCATAGGATAGTAACAAATAAAATATGGATAACACCGCATAACATACTACTGAAGATGTCATAGCATATCATATTCCATATAAGCATTTGGCGCTTATATGACGAGGTTTGGATTACCATATGAGCAAGATGCTCGTATGGTGAGGACTGAATTACAGGATGAATTGAGAACTGAATACAGGCTTAATAACCTATAACAGTAAATTGCAGGATTTAATAATAAACCCTACACAGGTCTTGAGATGACAAACATACACACGTCACGTCTCTTTTCTTTTAGTTTCGGTGCATGGGTATGGGGGGAGCAGGGTATATAAATCATAATGGATGCACACAATTGATTTGTATGCGATATATTGATTTATTGGGTGCCTAATACGGCCTAATAATTTTTTTAGATCAACTCGTACAAAGGAGGTTATAGCAAAAAAATTGAGAAATTTAGGGGGTTAGCTGAATTTCAGAGAAATTAAGAAGTTCTTAGAAATTGAAAAGTTGAAGAACTCTAGCCAGAATGGAAGCTGAATTGGTTTGTTAATCAACTCTCAGCTACCTTCTTTTTCGAGGACGAAAAAGTTTTAAGTGGGGGAGGTTGTAATAACCCAGAGTTTCAGAACCAATTTAAAATTTTGATTCAAGTTATTTTAAGGAATTTGTTAATATAAATTGGTTATTTTTGCTAAATAAAATTTGAGAATAATTTTAAATTAGTTTTTATAATTTATTTGATTTAAAACAAACTCAGTAAAACTATTAAATTGATTTATAAGCCTTGTATTTGAGAATTTTGAAATTTTGATTTTTAAAATCATCGCATAGCCCTTAAAAAGTGAAATTTTGCTATCAAGCTCAGAATTCGACGAGACCAATTTTGTTGGATTTAGAGTAATAAGTCATTGCTACATTTCAAATTTCACACCAAACGGAGTTAGTATGTGGCCGTGAGAGACAAACCAGTTTAGGATGACAGTCAGTTTATAAAGAAATATTATTGAGACGATCTCAGAATTCTATTTCACTTTTTTTTTGGGATTTGTATCGTCAAATAATGGTGGAACCCAAAATTTCATAAGTTTTGGAGTTAGCGTTTGGCGTACAAGAAGAAAATATATGCTAAAATCGCATTTTTAAAGCTAATTTGAGCATATTTGAGAAATTTAACGGAAGGTCAAACAAACTCGGAATCCGATGAAACTTGATTCCTTGAATTCATCATTGCGTGTATATCTCATGCCAAAATTTCACGGCAGACGAAGATCATTTGCAATCGGACGATCGAAGAGAAAGAGCGACGAGTTCTCTTACTTAAATCATTTCTCTCCTTTCTCTCTTCATAATTCCTCCTTCCCTCTTCTACCTTCTTTCACAATTTAATGGCCTCCTCCCCCTTGCCCCCATTGTCGCACCCCCTACCTGCCGCTGGCCTCTCCCGCACCACCATCTCTTTGTAACACCCAACATCCGTTAAGATCACTCACAAAAGGAATGCCTTAACTTCAATGGAGCATTATGGGTATTGGAACAGGAATATTACAAGACAAATATATATAAAACAGCGGAAAGTAAAGTAGGAGTACTTCAAATCATTTATTAAATATAATTGTTTACAATATAAGCCCATCAACTTCCAATACCCTATTACATAGCTAAAATATATGTCTTGCTCAAAAACAAAGAAGCATGAAAATAAATTCTGATATTCCCCAATAAAGCAAGGCAAGCCATAGACAAGAGAAATCCAAGTCGTACACGAAAGAGCCTTGGAGCTTGGTAAGATCTGAACTAAGCGGTATTCCCACCCTACGAACCTGGGGGGAGTGGAAGAAAAAGAGGCGAAACAAAACGGGTCAGTCATAAAGACTGAGTAAGTCCTAGTGACTTTCAGCATCAAAACAGGTAAAGATAACATGGCATGAATAAACTGAAAATAAACATAATCATGATGACAAGTTAAGCTACAGGCACGATGAATCAAGTATAATATCCCATAATTCCTATCAAGAGCAGCATCACAAGGTTCCTACCAAGTATCACATAGCAAGATTTCTATAAAGTATAACATCACAAGATTTCCAAGCTTCGTCATTAAAACATTTCAATGATATCTATTTGCTCTGCACCACCTGACTAGTGTCCCAACTAGTGATCTATATAAAATGATCATATGATAACGTGGTCCCAATCCCCGAAACTGTGGTTGCTTTCAGGTGTACATCTATTATTTATCACCTAGATCTAATCTTGGATTTTTCTATCGGGCGCTTCCTAGATTCAACTAGGGTTTACGCGACCTAGGTCCAACTAGGGTTTATGCAACCTATTGAACGCTTCTCGGATTCAGGGTTTATGCGACCTAGGTCCAACTAGGGATTATGCTACCTGCATGTGTCATACGGCCCCCAATGATTGTAGATACCTATGCTGGTCCCACCATGGGGTGTATCAAGTCCCATGGTGGCGGCCCGACACAATTCTAGAATGCATAGTGTATACTACTGGTGCCCAGTTCCTGCTTTTTCTGCTCCAAAGTGCGTGCACGCCCGCACTCCATTAGAACCTACACTGCTGCACCACTCGCTGTCGCTTTGACCGCTTACAACCTTCCCAGTAATCGTGCCCCGCCCTGCCTAGTTTCAGGGTACCATGATACACCTATTTGGGTTACTGCTGAAATGGGTCCCCGTTACTAGGGTTTCCTACTGGTTAAGTTTGTGGGACTATATATACAGATATTACACACCTACCCGTGATGTACTTAACCTACCGACTCAAGCATGTTTATTAATGGTTAAGTTTGTGGGCCTATATTTACTAATATTACCCACCAACCCGATATGTACTTAACCCTCTTCGTCCACCACGTTAAGTTGGTTAAGTGTTTTCTCTTGTTTTACTTGACCCTACCACACATCATGTTATATCGGTTAAGTGTTGCTCCTTGTGTTACTTAACCCTACCGCAAGTCTTGTTACACCGGCTAAGTGTTCTCCCTTGTGTTAACTTAACCCCACCGCATGTCATGTCATGTCATATTGGTTAAGTGTACGTTGACTTAGCCCACCTACTTATCATGTTGTGACGGTTAAGTGTTACCCTCTGTTGTTACTTAACCTTACCACGCATCACGTTATATTGGTTAAGCGCATGTTAACTTAACCCCATCCACTAGTCATATTATAATGGTTGAGTGTTGCCCTCGTGTGTTTACTTAACCCTACCACGCATTAGGATATATCGATTGGGTGTTATCAACCCATTCAAGTTAAACCAACCCATCCGCTAGTCATGCTATAACGGTTAAGTGATATCAATCAATTCAAATTAACTTAACCCACCCACTTATCATATTATGTTGGTTAAGTGTTATTAATCTACTCAACTGCACCCACTTGTCTAATTAACATGTTGTATTAGTTGAGTGTCCTCAATTTGCTTAACCCTGCCCACTTGTCTAATTAACATGTTAAAATGGTTAAGTGTTCTCGAGCAATCAAGTTCAGGTTTACTTAACCCACCCATTCATGTCATATCGGTTAAGTGTCATTAGTCTAGTCATATTACTTAACCTTTCCATTCTTAGCGTGTTTGTTTATTGGCATTAATTAATTATTAATGCATCAACCACTCACATTAGACCTGTTGTTGCGATCACTGGATGTGCCGGCGGTTCAGAGCAGAATTACACCACAACTCAGTCTAACCTCGGGTTTAAGCATGATATGACTAACTTTTCACGTTGGATCTTATTATTTGCAGTCGCTGGATATGCCAAGCGGTTCCGGGCAGAATTACACTACAAACTCAACCCAACCTCGAGTTAGCCATGTTCACGTTCGTATTCATACTCATATTCATGTTCATGTTTCAACCACGTTCATATTTCCTGTTATATTCCAATTACCAAGTTCATAATTCACGTTTTTGCCCCCAAAACGTATTCCCAAAGTTTTATCATAATTCACTATAAAGTTATGCCAAGTTATAGCCTTTTATTTACAATACACGCCAACTACCCAAACCCAACTTAGGCGCGTTCATATTAAACCTCCACCAAGTCATAAATTATCATACACGTTTCAAATCTAAATTTTACAAAATTAACATATGCCCAAGTTCTAGATTACATGTCAGTTTTACATATGCCCAATTCATACCAAATTTACATATGTTCAATTCATGCCGTTTTACATGTATGCCAATTTTATGCCAATTTACACATACACCAAGTTTCATGTTGTTTTACATATGTCAAGATTCATGATTTACATGTTTACAAGGCTATGCTCAATTTACATAGATCAAGTTTTATACCCAAAATTATATGTATACCACGTTTACACCAATTTACCCACAACAAGTTCTAGCCAAATTACATATATTAAGATCCATATCAAATTACATATACCAATCCCAATCGCGCAATAACCATTATAACCCAAAATTACCCCGTTTCATGTTACTGGTAAATTATCCCCAAACATCCAATTTTCATATTATGCCTTCGATTCCACCAAACACATATATTCCACTAGGCAATATTCCAATATTTCCCCTGTATACCATCGCACGTATATCGTAGTTTAGGCCTAGGTCCGAAATTGACCTAGGTTCATCAAAAGAAAATAAATAGGGGAAGGTAGAAGATTGCAATAAAAACGAGATCAGAGAGAAAACGGCATAAAAACATCATCTCAGACACAAAGAATAGATCTTGATAATAATATCAACATGAACCAAGAAAATTGATTTACAACAAGCTGAATAGACCATAAACTTGTCATGAGAATAAAGATATAAAGGTTCCCAAAATCAAGATCCAAGAAGAAACAAGAATAGACTTGGATCAAAAGTCCAATTTCACTTCATCACATGTCCATATTAAGTTTAATTATTTTAATCCGAAAATAACTAGAACTTACAGATCGTGGCTAACAAATTAAGAACTGAATTGGTTGTATAAATGTTGCGGCGTTGTTGATTTATTGTCTTGAATCATTGTAGAAGCCTTAATCTTCGAATTGGATTGTGTATGAAAGCTTAGGAAATCGATTAGAGGCAGTGGCCATGATCAAGAGGGATTTCAGCAATATTTTGGTGTAAGAAAGCTTTGTTGTGAATTAGGTTCGGTCTTAGGGTGTATTTATAGGTGTAGGAACTATTTAGGGCCTTTAGATCAACCCTAGAATCAATCCGGACCATCAAAACACATCTCAGGCTTCAAAAATGGGTTCTGGGCCAAAACAGGCCAACCAGGTCGACCTGTAAGGGGGCAGGCCGACCAGGTCGACCTGCAAGGGGGCAGGTCGACCATATGGTCGACCTGTAGGGGGTAGGTCGACCTAACCCCCAGGTTGACCCCCAGGTCGACCCCCAGGTCGACCTGCCTGGTTCTGTGCTTCCTGAAATTTGCTTAATCTTCTATAGGCCATAACATCTTCATCCGGACTCCGATTTTCGAAAACTCGGAATCTATTTCATGCAGAATTCCAAGACGAACGCAATGGAGCTACCCATTTCCCATAATTCTCATTTTAAAAATTAATTATACCTTGATTTCTTGTTTCAACATGTTATTAAAATTCGGGTTGTTACATTCTCCCCTCCTTAAAAGGATTTCGTCCGCGAAATCTTTAAGTTAAGAAGAATGTGTCCTACCATCCAATCATCCATCTACTCAATCATCAATCACAGGCATTCATTGTCCTAAAGAGATTTCTAATGCTATATGAACGTATGCAAGAAGTGTGTGTATATGTTCCTTGTCTAATGCAAATGATCAAGCCTGATTGATCTTCTTAATGCAAAATATGTTTAGTGCCATGAGTCCAACATGTATGCAAATAGTCCTAGTCACATTAACACTATATGTGTGCACAAACATCCATCCATATGCAACATGCACATGATAACACATTCAAATTCGTCCATAAACAAGTATAAACACTCATGCATATGCAATATGAAAGGTGACTAAGCTGATCTAGTGTCTAATGTGTGTGTATATGCATCCATGGGCAACCACTAGCAACCGCTTGCAACCACTTGCAACCATCAATCATAACATGTCTCAAACACATGTTTACACCCAATTGTTCCTACCTAAAGATATAGTCGAATGATAGAAGCAAGTAAGAACTTTGTGCCCATTAGGCAATGTCAAAACTGGAAATCTACGTCACATATATAATGATTAGGAGAAGAACTCCCCAAGCACCAGCCCCGAAGACCGAAATCAACATCAGGCTGACACCCAAAGAATTACTCAACCAACGGATACCCTCAAGCCCCAACATGTATTACTAACAGATGAGCCCTATGAGGTTTGCAACAGAAATATGATCGAGAATAGGACCGAGAGGATATACTTAAAAGATAGCATGCAAGTAAGCTCTACAGGAAAAGAGGGATCAAGGATATACTCTTAAAAAAAAAGGAGATATGATGCGCGTATCTAGTCTTCAATCTTCTAAGTCGCATTTCCTTGAGCTTAACTCCATTGTGCTTTGGCCGTCTTTAACTTCACAATTTCGTAGCTTCTTAATTCCTATTTCCTAAATATGAGTTGGAACTCATTTCACTGTCGCCTCTCGTTCCACTTTCACTTATTCTAGTTCTTGCATACTTGGCTCAAACATAACTGCGTACTCATGGTTTCGTGCAAGCTCTCCAAAATATATTAGTGAATCCTGGATCTCGTTTACTTATTATAAGGTATTCCACGCAGAAGAACTATCTCTTGAAAACAAACAAATGCCAACCATGCTGCCAAATGTAATTACTAAGGTGATTTTCTATAACTCATGCATAAGCGAAATGAACCATCCGCCTTAGTGGCGAACACTACTCGAGCGGATCAATAAATGTATCAAGAGATTCTAGGTAACTAAGCATGGAAGAACCCTAAGGGTTACACTAGACTTCGAGGGTATTACCGAGGCAAGTCAAGAGTCTAACTACCCTCTTTTCATACTAGAGAATGGTATCATTTCTGGATAACCACTCCATCCCTAGAATCAACCCGTAGCCCAAAAACATAAGAATTACTTCTAAACTCAACACTTAGCATAGACATTCTCAAATCCAAACTAGTCATGAATAAATGAGCCGATTCCCCAATAGGATTTGAGACA
The DNA here is from genome assembly GCA_030737875.1 of Allium sativum. Classification (NCBI taxonomy): domain Eukaryota; kingdom Viridiplantae; phylum Streptophyta; class Magnoliopsida; order Asparagales; family Amaryllidaceae; genus Allium; species Allium sativum. The sequence goes on from JASFAX010001178.1 coordinate 27,858, forward strand.
AAAATGGGATCCTCTACTACGCTAGTACTAAGGTGCAGAGACTCAACTATCGAAGCAGAAATAAAAGGATGTGATGTACAAAAACAAAGTTCTAACGGGACGATAGAAAAGAAAAGCTAAACCTTTAACAAAAACGTTACCACCTCTCTAGGGTACGCTAGTAGTGAGAGCATACAATTGCCCTCTCGATGATCTTGTTCTTTACCCTTGTCCTATAATGCTTAACTACATGTCCCTTTTTACCATACTAAAGATACTCTCTCTTGTCATGGGTTTTATTATTCTTTCACTTTGGCCTCTTCCCTTTCACCTTTTCCTCCTTCGTGGATTAAGCCATATCAACAAGTTTCTCTTCCTTAGGCTTGTGTTCTTTATCCTCGTTCTTACTATCCTTGTATAGCTTGTTGGTTGGTTTCTCGAAAGTTACCTCCATCACACTACAACCTTACAAAGCTTGAAATAAGATTAGTCGCAGATGGAACTACTGCGGCTACAGATGGAGGTTGGGCACTTCTTTGCCCTCCGACTTGTGTCGTACACCTACAAAATTATGGCGAAAAAGAAAGAAAGAAGAGATTCAAAGAGAGAAACAAAAGATAGTGCATATGGCTTTAGGGAATATGTCTTTCGTAAAACAAAACTTTTCTGATAAGAATGCTTCTTTGTAAACGTTTTGAAAATAATTACAGAAGGTTTTTAAAGCTTTTGCCTAATCTGGTAACCTTCTGCTCTGATACCAAATGTAACACCCCACATCCATTAAGGTCACTCACAAAGGGAATGCCTTAACTTCAATGGAGCATTATGGGTACTGGAACAGAAATATTACAAGACAGACATATATAAAACAGCTGAAAGTAAAGTAGGAGTACTTCAAATCATTTATTAAATATAATTATTTACAATAAAAGCCCATCAACTTCCAATACCCAATTACATAGCTAAAATATCTGTCTTGCTAAAAAACAAAGAAGCATAAAAATAAATTCTGATATTCCCCAATAAAGCAAGGCAAGCCATAGCCAAGAGAAATCCAAGCTGTACACGAAAGAGCCTTGGAGCTTGGTAAGATCTGAACTAAGCTGTATTCCCACCCTACGAACCGGGGGGGAATGGAAGAAAAAGAGGCAAAACAAAATGGGTCAGTCATAAAGACTGAGTAAGTCCTAGTGACTTTCAGCATCAAAACAGGTAAAGATAACATGGCATGAATAAACTGAAAATAAACATAATCATGATGACAAGTTAAGCTACAGGCACGATGAATCAAGTATAACATCCCATAATTCCTATCAAGAGCAGCATCACAAGGTTCCTACCAAGTATCACATAGCAAGGTTTCTATCAAGTATAACATCGCAAGATTTCCAAGCTTCGTCATTAAAACATTTCAATGATATCTATTTGCTCTGCACCACCTGACTAGTGTCCCAACTAGTGATCTATATAAAATGATCATACGATAACGTGATCCCAATCCCCGAAATCGTGGTTGCTTTCAAGTGTACATCTATTATTTATCACCTAGATCTAATCTAGGGTTTTATATTGGGTGCTTCCTAGATTCAACCAGGGCTTACGCGACCTAGGTCCAACTAGGGTTTATGCTACCTATTGAACACTTCTCGGATTCAGGGTTTATGGGACCTAGGTCCAACTAGGGATTATGCTACCTGCTGTGTCATACGACCCCCAATGATTGTAGATACATATGATGGTCCCACCATGGGGTGTATCAAGTCCCATGGTGGCGGCCCGACACAATTCTAGAATGCATAGTGTATACTACTGGTGCCCAGTGCCTGCTTTTTCTGCTCCAAAGTGCGTGCACGTCCGCACTCCGTTAGAACCTACATTGCTACACCACTCGTCGTCGCCTTGACCGCTTACAATCAGCTCAGTAATCGTGCCTCCCCCTGCCTAGTTTCAGGGTACCATGATACACCTATGTGGGTTACTGTAGAAATGGATCCCCGTTACTAGGGTTTCCTACTGGTTAAGTTTGTGGGCCTATATATATAGATATTACCCACCTACCCGTGATGTACTTAACCCACCGATTCAAGCATGCTTATTAATGGTTAAGTTTGTGGGCCTATATTTACCAATATTACCCACCAATCCGATATGTACTTAACCCTCTCCGTCCATCACGGTAAGTTGGTTAAGTGTTTTCTCTTGTTTCACTTAACCCTACCACACATCATGTTATATCGGTTAAGTGTTGCTCCTTGTGTTACTTAACCTTACCGCAAGTCTTGTTACACCGGCTAAGTGTTATCCCTTGTGTTAACTTAACCCCATCGCATGTCATGTCATGTCATATTGGTTAAGTGTACGTTGACTTAGCCCACCTACTTATCATGTTGTGACGGTTAAGTGTTACCCTCTGTTGTTACTTAACCTTACCACACATCACGTTACATTGGTTAAGCGCATGTTAACATAACCCCATCCACTAGTCATATTATAATGGTTGAGTGTTACACTCGTGTGTTTACTTAACCCTACCACGCATCAGGTTATATCGATTGGGTGTTATCAACCCATTTAAGTTAAACCAACTCAACCGCTAGTCATGCTATAACGGTTAAGTGATATCAATCAATTCAAATTAACTTAACCCACCCACTTATCATATTATGTTGGTTAAGTGCTATTAATCTACTCAACCGCACCCACTTGTCTAATTAACATGTTGTATTAGTTGAGTGTCCTCAATTTGCTTAACCCTGCCCACTTGTCTAATTAACATGTTAAAATGGTTAAGTGTTCTCGAGCAATTAAGTTCAGGTTTACTTAACCCACCCATTCATGTCATATCGGTTAAGTGTCATTAGTCTAGTCATATTACTTAACCTTTCCATTCTTGGCGTGTCTGTTTATTGGCATTAATTAATTACTAATGCATCAACTACTCACATTAGACCTGTTGTTGCGGTCACTGGATGTGCCGGGCGGTTCCAAGCAGAATTACACCACAACTCAGTCTAACCTCGGGTTTAAGCATGACATGGCTAACTTCTCATATTGGATCTTATTATTTGCAGTCGCTGGATATGCCGGGCGGTTCCGGGCAGAATTATACTACAAACTCAACCCAACCTCGAGTTAGCCATGTTCACGTTCGTGTTCATACTCATATTCATGTTCATGTTTCAACCACGTTCATATTTCCAGTTATATGCCAATTACCAAGTTCATAATTCACGTTTTTGCCCCCAAAACGTATTCCCAAAGTATTATCATAATTCACTATAAAGTTATGCCAAGTTATAGCCTTTTATTTACAATACACGCCAACTACCCAAAACCCAACTTAGGCGCATTCATATTAAACCTCCACCAAGTCATAAATTATCATATACGTTTAAACTCCAAATTTTACATAATTAACATATGCCCAAGTTCTAGATTACATGTCAGTTTTACATATGCCCAATTCATACCAAATTACATATGTTCAATTCATGCCGTTTTACATGTATGCCAATTTTATGCCAATTTACTCATATACCAAGTTTCATGTTGTTTTACATATGTAAAGATTCATGATTTACATGTTTACCAGGCTATGCTCAATTTACGTAGATCAAGTTTTATATCCAAAATTACATATATACCACGTTTACACCAATTTACCCATAACAAGTTCTAGCCAAATTACATATATCAAGATCCATATCAAATTACATATATCAATCCCAATCGCGCAATAACCATTATAATGACAATACCCAAAATTACCCCATTTCATGTTAATGGTAAATTATCCCCAAACATCCAATTTTCATATTATGCCTTCGATTCCACCGAACACATATATTCCACTAGGCAATTTTCCAATATTTCCCACATATACCATCACACGTATATCGTAGTTTAGGCCTAGGTCCGAAATTGACCTAGGTTCATCAAAAGAAAATAAATAGGGGAAGGTAGAAGATTGCAATAAAAACGAGATCAGAGAGAGAACGACATAAAAACATCACCTCAGGCATAAAGAATAGATCTTGGTAATAATATCAACATGAACCAAGAAAATTGATTTACAACAAGCCGAATAGACCATAAACCTGTCATGAGAATAAAGATAGAAAGGTTCCCAAAATCAAGATCCAAGAAGAAACAAGAATAGACTTGGATCAAAAGTCCAATTTCACTTTAACACATGTCCATATTAAGTTTAATTATTTTAATCTAAAAATAACTAGAACTTACACATCGTGGCTAACAAATTAAGAACTGAATTTGTTGTATAAATGTTGCGGCATTGTTGATTTATTGTCTTGAATCATTATAGAAGCCTTAATCTTTGAATTGGATTGTGTATGAAAGCTTAGGAAATCGATTAGAGGCGGCGGCATGATCAAGAGGGATTTCAGTAGTATTTTGGTGTAAGAATGATTTGTCGTGAATTACGTAAGGTCTTAGGGTGTATTTATGTGTGTAGGAACTATTTAGGGCCTTTAATCAACCCTAGAATCAATCTGAACCATCAAAACACGTCTCAGGCTTCAAAAATGGGTTTTGGGCCAAAATAGGCCGACCAGGTCGACCTGTAAGGGGGGAGGTCGACCATATGGTCGATCTGTAGGTCAACCTGCCTGGTTCTATGCTGCCTGAAATTTGCTAAATCTTCTACAGGCCATAACTTCTTCATCCGGACTCCGATTTTCGAAAACCCGGACTCTATTTCATGTAGAATTCCGAGACGAACGCAACGGCGCAATCTGTTTCCCATAATTCTCATTTTAAAAATTAATTATACCTTAACTTCTTGTTTTAATATGTTATTAAAATTCGGGTTATTACACTCTTCCTCCCCTCTTCTCGCTCTACTCTCTCTCCTACTCTCTCCTCCTGTTTTCTAAAATCCTAGTTCTTCTCCCCCACCAAAATCTTGCCCCCCGACTCCACCAACACAGCAACTGCCTCACTCACCACCTGCACCACGGCCGTAGGCCCCACCTCCTCCAAAATCCCCTCTTTTTCAATTTATCCCAATTGTAATTAACCCTCCCCCCTCTTCTTTTCTCAGTAACTTCTTATACGTGCATTTCTGCCCGAGGCCCCTTAAAAAAAAGTCGTAGATATCGTTTTTCTCTATAAAATTCATATATCAAAATCGAATTTTGGGGTTCGGAACTGCTTTAAAAATGCAATTGAAGTTGACTGACCTGGAGCCTATTTTGGCGATATCTGGAAAATCTGTGTATTTTCAGAAGAAAGTGCACTAGGCAAAAGTTTTCTTGATTGGCCTTTTCGTGTTGGTGACAAAGTTTGGTGAAGATTGAAGGTTACATGCAAACTGTAGGGCCAGAAAGGTGAATTCGAGTTGCCGAGAGCGACAAACAGCGAGTGCGCAACAAGAAAATCTCCATAAGAAGTGTCATGACGATTTCTTTAGCTTGAGTGAGAACTTCTATCTTAGATATTTAGAATATGGAATTCTTGCTTTAATTAGTATATTAGAGCAGTTAATTAGTTATGAATTTTAAGTTGATAAGTAATGCGGTGAAAATTCATAAGTTGCAAGTTAGAAATTGTATTATGTTACATTAAGAATGACATTTGTATTTTTCATGTAGTTATATTACCCATTGCATGTAATACCCCCTTTTGGAGTTCAACGCTTGAACTATTCACAAGTCATTTGCAGTAGAAGCGTCGTATGAATATGTGACACTCGCATTTCATACTCCATGGATGGACACTTGTGACGCCGTAAATGGAATTCGATGATTGGTTATGTTATGATATGGATGAAATAAAGGATCAACTAAATAATTGTTGTTGGTTGAAAACCCCACACGAGTCTTGGGATGATATTTTACTCACACATCTTCCTGGTGTGAAATTGCGGTTAATCGGTTGATTGACAGATTTGTGTAAGCGTCAATTATTTGGTTGAAGCTTAAATTAAAAATTAATGAAATACAGACTGGATGCCGTTTTGGACGTTGATAGTTGTTTACAACTATTGTTGGATATATATATTGAATGAAATCCATATAAATTTATTTATATGGATATTGGTTGAATATTATTCCAATCCGGAATAAATATGAATGGTTAAATAATATATCATTCAATGAAATTTGAAACTTGGTTTTGATGTCCGATTTTGGATGGACACGAAAATATTGAAAAATATGAAGCCGAGTTAAGTAAAAAGCACTATTTTGACTCGAACGGATTTTTATATCGATTATATTCATTTTTAAAATGAATATTGAGAAAACTGAATTTCAAAATATGACATTTCGAAAATTTTATCATTTGAGATCATAACAAAACGCAATGTTCAAATTTAGTTTAATTTGAAATGGAAGTTGAAATCGTCTTTAAACGAATTTATACACATTTTATAAAGTACGTTTTGAGTGGAAATCGATGAGATATATTACATATATTTAAATGATTTGAATAGAATGTACCGCATGGCGACCGTTCGCGAATTTCGACCAATAGCTTTGAATGGACATAACAGGAGATCTGACCGTTGGATTCTCCTAAAATCGAAACCGTTGGGTTCGTATCAACAAGATCTTTCAAGTGTATATATGAGATTTAAATTTGAATAATTATATTTTAAAATATATCCAAATCAAATTTGTAAAAGATCGAGATGAAGTTCGATGGACGACATTGGAAACCGACTATAAGGGCCTTATTAAAGTTATCAAAAACGTGAATAAAGTATGAAAAATTATAATAAATGATTTGGAAAGATTTTGGATGAAACAGTCCACATTTGAAAGATAAAGATATTTTTATCAGAATGAACTAGTTAATACCTAGAATATTATTCCAATGATTTTTAGAAATAATAAATTGGATTTGCGAATGATTTTTAAACATAACCAGAAGTTTCCAACATATATATTGGAATGGATTTGAAACGGAAATTATCTTCAGATATTTTCAATATTGAATTCCATGATTATACGGATATCGTTGAATAATTTGGAAGATATTGATATCGTTATTCCAAAACGATATCTGTTAGTTTTAGAATTTGGTATTGAACATAAGTCGACATTATTTTCATTTATAGCCTTGTATTTAATATCAAATTGGATTAGGGTTTGTTGTGAATGATATCTTAGATAATACTGTTCTTAAACCCAGTTATGAAAGGAATAAATCTTCTATTTAAGATTGTGAAGGAAGTTTTCCGGTTTATTTTATTAAATTCGAATTGAATGGTATTCGATTAATAATAATCGGGATGAGCATTTGTAAATGAATGCATTTACTACTTATGAAATTTAAAAAGACTTTGTCGTTATTCCACTTATAGTAATAATAATCGGGATGAGCATTTGTAAACGAATGCATTTACTATTTATGAAATTTAAAAAGGCTTTGTCATTATTCCACTTATAGTATTAGTCGAATATGAAAATTTATATCGATTATCATTTGTTCAGATTTCCGTGAAGATTCCATATTAATGGAAGATGGTTTTGGGTTTATTGTGAACGGTCTTTTACATGACATTGTGTCCTTTAACCCAAGTAAAGAAAGGATAAATTTCCTAAAGTTGAATAATTAAGCAAGGATTTTTGAAGATAAAAACTAAGTTGGATTTTTAAAGATAAAAACTAAGTTGGAGTTTTAATAAATCTTTAATTAGATTGAATTGTAAATGAGATAATTTAATTTATCAAACAAGAGAAATGATCGAGAATGGAGTATCACTAGTTTTACTCCATGCGATAGTTAAATCTTCAATTAGATTTGAAAAGTTAACTGGTAATTAAATTTACCAATAACACTATGGGTGTTAAATATGGAGTATCATCAGTTTTGCTCCATGGCATGAATAGGTTGGGATTGGGATAATAAAATGAATAATTACTTCAGTAAAGCTCGTTAATCCCGACAAGTAGATAAACCTTAAGTTGGTTTAAGTAGAGAAGGATAAAATAAAATCTTTTGAAATGATTTCCAAGAATAAAAGAATATTCTGGATTGGAATGACATGTGTGATATCTTTGTGCATTTATCACATGATTATAAAGATGTGCGAGTTATTTGAAAAGACCGAGTTTAACCCATTCCGAATAATTGTTACGACGATTAAAAGTCGACGGTGAAGATGGTGGTTGAAGACTGGAGATCTTCACATCAAGTTGATGATTACTGATCTCTTGATTGGGCCGATCCCCCGAGACAAGGTAATAAGTGGTGATCATCCAAACGTACTTGGAGATCGACCGGATATGCGAGAGCCTCTCTCATGTATTGGACATATATGATGGGGAATAAGGTGCCTCCGGTTTCGTTCAGACCCAGAATGGACTTGTAAATGATTATGTCTGACATTGTATCGTGTGCTATATTCATTGATATCTGCTAAATATATATATTTTTTAGTGGAGGAGAATTTAGTATCTTGCTTAACACCCTTCTCTGAGACGTACGAGCTTAGAGGTTATATGTTGGCAGAGATCAATGATATGGTATGGATTAACAATGTGGCATGCTAAGATGCAAATGATCAAGGCTTTTGTTGAAAAGAAAGACCTTATGGATGATGATCAAAGCACGGCTTTAAGTAGCATAGCTTTATGTACAGCGTTAATTCGTGAGCCTCACACCCCCGGTATGAGTCAAAAATGGGATAGTGACTGCAGGGAGTGCATGCGTTTCTTTCAAGCTAGAAGTGGTGTCATGGTATGAAGCCCAGACATTTTTACTTATGTGGATGATGGATTATGAGGCTCCTAGGATATAGAGCCGACAAAAATACTCGAGTGATAGGTCCTATATAGGACTGGAAACATATTGTTCAGGAATAACTAATCCATAAAAGTAAGAGTGGACCAGCGTTGAAGATCCGAGGGTTACTAAGGGTGTGATTCTGAGGCATTTCTTAGAGTGTCTCGAAACCGATGAGGAATATCACTTGCCTCGATTCATAAATGGAATCCAATTTCCAATACGCGACTTTTGGTTTTAGGTATAAACCTACATGGCAACATAGCATACAGTACCTATGCCGTTTATGATTGATACATTTATATTTGAAGTTGTTTTGACACTATGCACTTATAGTAATATCAAAATGATTTGTTTTTAAACCGTATCAAGCATGTTTGGTTACTATAAGGTTAAACTCTATCCTCTAGTTTGCGTTGCATTGTGTGGTGGGACCTAAGTCTTACAATAGGTTCATTTTTCAAAAAGCATCGCGCTTTATTTGTTTCAAACTGATATTCATGTGGAGTAAACCCGTTCCGTGTCATACGGCGTGATCCAATGATTTTCCAACCTTTAAAAGTAAGATTTACTAACTATTTTAAGGTCTAACACCAGTCCCATGACTGACTCAGAGTTTACTGTTTTCGCCTAAACTCTGGGTGTCCATATTTTCCACACGGACAGCTGGTAGATTTGGTTTTGCAGATATTTAATTAACAGGATCCTGGTTTACAGCTGGAGTCATATTCAGAGAGCTTTGTATTCGTGTATCTCTTTCAGTTGTGTTAGTTGATGTATTTCCACTATGCATTGTATTTACACATTTTTATTTCCACTGCTATGCAAATTATTATTCTCTGATATTGTATTTCGGCTATGTAACATATGTTCGTACTATGATATATTCTTGTACTCAGATGTAAATTGTTGTAATAGAAGTGTTCCATTGTTCTGTGTTCCAATGCGTCGTGTTCTCATATAATCCGCATTTCTCGTTTCTTCAGAGGCCGGGGGATTTCGGATCGTAACATCATGGCTAGGGCTGCACAAATTATGGGTTGAGTCAGGTTAGACTAAATATTTCATCCGACCCGCATAGTTATAAGTTTAAGGTAGTTCAACCTGTATCCGACTCTATATGAGTTTGGATATGGGTTGGGTTGAAGTATGGGTTTGGTCGGGTTTAGTAGGGTTAGGTTGTTTGAATATAATAAAAAATTAGAGTATAAGGGAATTTAAAAAAAAAAAATTTAAAATATTCAGCATAATATATCATATTTTAGCTAGCATGATGCATTTTGAATAGTGGATTCATTATAAGACATATTTTTTTAAAATTTGATTGTAAAACACATCTTATGATATTAATTTACTACAGAGCAGAATAAGTGTTTCATTTTAAAATACATTACAATGCTCTTTAAAATATATTTGCCTCATTCTATCTTGTTAGCACTGACATGAAATGTTATTTTTTGTATATTTACTATCGAATACATAAACATTATTCTAGAATTATACTATCCTAATTTTAAGTGGACTGATATTAAATTAGTTTTTTAAATATAAGGTTGGGTTGGGTTAAAATAAGGTTAGGTTGTACAAAATATCAAACCCGACTTGTATATAGTGTGAGTTACAAATTGTATCCCATATCCGACACGAACTAGGATGGTTTGGGTTGGATTCACAACTAGAATACAGGGCTATTCCAATGGCTCATTGCCATTGGCGGCCTTTGGAATAGCCATTGGAATAGTGTTCACGAGTTTCGACGGCTTCCAACGGAATATTTCCAACGGCTTCAAACGGTGAATGCCATTTGAAACCATTTTAAAACAAAGACCAAATAGCCGTTGGAAACCGTTGGAAAAACTGGGTTATTTTTTTTATAACAGCAAGCATATAACCTTCCAGCCACCACATTTCTAATCCAATCCAATTCCAATCAATTTCACATATATACCAATAACAATATATACAACAAAAATTAATCAAAGAAACATCAATATAAAAAAGAACCATCCAAAAATCCATTAACTAACACATACATGTTCATAAACCAAATATATCAATGTTACATATCCACAAACCATCTAAACATATCAAAAGTATCATCCTCACCCACTTCGTGTCAAAATATACAACATTCAAACAAAATGTCACCATCTTCAAGTCATAGAAAACACATACCTCAAGCATCGCCTCTGGAATCAGCAGACGACGAAGTACGACTATTATGATTGTGAACATACTTCGCAAACTTATGATTTAGCTGCTCTAACTGCGTAGTCTGAAGACGACTCTTCTCATGTAGCTGCTCAACCATGATTCTAAGCTCTTCAATTTTTTCTTTGTATTGGGTCATCTTAGGTTGTCGAGTCTGCAAGTAGAATGAATAGTAAAAATGTTATGTCAACATATAAATATTATAACACTATATACTTAAATGCTAATTTATTGTATGTATGCAAAAGGATTCATTACCGTCAGTTTACCAAAGCCACTATTCTCACAGTCACATCGTTGAGAGCCAGACATAATATATCTGCCATATTGATACAAATACAATTCATAATAATTATGATATGATTAACTATTAAAAAAAAAATACATGCTACACAGTTGTCATGTTGTGTATGTGTTGTGTGTGTGATTATACACCTATTGTCGTTAAAATTGGATAAATTGGGCAAATGCAATATTAAAAATAGGTAAATATAATGTGAATACTTGTGAAAATTACAGAATTTTTACTCAGTCTTCGTCGTTTTTTGATTCAGACTCGGTTTCATATTCTATGTCGTTTTCCTCTACACTCTCAAATGCATCGACTAATACGTTTGCCCCATCATTTAAAGGTCCAAAATCAGTTTGATCGTCTGAAAATTGTTATTTCAACATTTTCCTCTAGGTCTACTTGATAGGCTTGTTCATTAGGAATATTCTGTCCATCGAACGTAAATCTTGCCTTGGTTTTAAAAACCGCAGACCAGCTTGCTTTATCCTTTTTTAGAGACGGATAAGGGGCATAATAAGCTTGTAGGACTTGTTTGGCTAGTACAAAAGAGTCGTACTTTTGATAATGTAAGGTATATTTGATTTCTATAAGATTATACTTTGGATGCACGCTAATACCAAAATCTGGAACATTGCTGAACCAGTTGCATCTAAACAAATAAACATCCTCTGTGGGCCTTGTAAAATATGTCAATTGCAAAATCTGAGTTAACTCGCCATAAAAATCATTTACATGATTATTAGGATTTTTACTGCCTTTAACAAATACACCGGTATTATTTGTTAATTTTTCAGCACCGTATTCTTTGATGTTGAATTTATACCTATTAACAAAAAATATTGGATATGTTTTTACTTTTCTTTTCGATCCAAAGGCTAAATGTTTCAGTCCTTCGTCGAGCACATGATTTATGGGTTCAAAAATGTAGTTCATATACCAACTACTGAAATCTTTTCTTAAATCGCAGCTTCGATTTTGTGATTCATAAATACTGCAAACACAAACATTATATGTTACATTATTATTAACACGTGCAACTTAAATTTATTAAAACTTGAAAAAATGATTACTTGACAAAAGGAGAAAATTCAGGACAATTAAGAAGAATATATATGTGTGCTACATGACAATCTTTATCATTTAGCCATATTTCCACATATTTTCCAGCATGTCGGCCATGTTTTTTAAAAATAGGTAATGTTGATTCAGAAGAAGAATCTTGTTCAACCCTCTCATCATTACGCGGAACGCTTTCAAATGTTAAGTTCACATGATCATTAAAATAATGAGAGGAAAAAAGAAGCATCTTCTTCGATATATGATTTGCAAGTAGAACCTTCAACTTGAGGTTTTATCTCACTTTTTTCTTTAGAAGATTTAAGTACCTAATAAAAAATAGTTCGGTTCAATATTAAGTTCTATTTATAATTAAATTAACATTTGATTTGAATACTTAGTATAATAACATGTCTTTTGAATGGATACATCCATCCATATTGCACAAAACCTCGAAGACGCGCTTCCTTTGGAAGATGAACAAGTAAATGATGCACTACATTAAAGAAACCCGGAGAAAATATTTTCTCCAGTTTGCAGAGCAATACAGGGATTTCTTCTTTAAGTTTAAGTCGATGGTCAACTTCTAACTAGTTGAACAAAGCTCCTTGTAAAATAAGCTAAGTTCTGTTATTACATTCGAAACTTTTCAAGATAACAATTCTTTGAATGCGATGGGTAATAAATTTTCCATCATTACATGACAATCGTGGCTTTTCATTTCACTCAGCCTTCCGTTTTTATAGTCAACACATCTGCGAAGATTTGAGGAAATCCCATCTGGAAAACACAATTCTTCCACCCATTTTAATAGTATTTTAACTTGGTTATTGTCTGGTTCATAGCATGTTTTAGGTTTTTTGATGTCATTGGGATTCATATGAAGCTCAAGACGATTGCATATTTCCTCTATATCACGTCTAGATTTCAGATCGTCCTTAGTCTTTTCCTTTACATCCAGAACTGTATTAAATACATTATCAAATACATTTTTCTCGTTATGCATCACGTCAATGTTATGACGGATTAAGAGATTTTTCCAATAAGGCAATTCCCAGAATATACTCTATTTGTACCAATTATGAATCGTCGATTTACCTTGAATTTCAATTTGTTTTCTGGTTTCATGTATCTTTGTTTAATATTTTACAAGTTCATATATTTCCTCGCTTGACCAAACGTTGGTGGTTGTAGAGTCTCATGTCTATCAACCGTGAAGTTTTTTTTGTCTCTTCTAAAATGATGATTAATATGAAGAAAACATCGATGGCAGTCTAACCATGGAATTTTCTTTTCATACTTAACGAAAATGCTCGTGTTTCTTCCATGCAATAAGGACAAGCAAAACGACCAGCCGTACTCTAACCCGAAAAACATTGCATATGTAGGAAAATCACTAATGGTCCATAACAAAGAAGCGAATATCCGAATTTTTTTCTTTTCCGATACGTTGTATGTTTCAACTCCTTCATACCATAATTTTTTCAATTCTACGATTAAAGGTTGTAAGTAAACATTAATGCCCTGTATCGGATCATCAGGGCCAGGGACGACAACTGTGAGAAACATGTATGGAGTTTTCATACACATCCACGAGAGTAGATTGTAAGGTGTGCTTATTACAGGCCAAGATGAATATTTAGAACCAAACTGAGAAAATGCTGTGAAACCATCTGTTCATAAACCTAGTCTAACGTTGTGGCTCTCCACTACGAAATTGGGATATTTCTTATCAAAATATTTCTATGCTTCTCCATCCGATGGGTGTGTTACCTTCTTGAGGTGTTCTCACACTGTGTCATCTCATATGATGCGCTGTTACAGATGATGCATATAATGTTTGAAGTCTAGGGGTGATGGGTAAATAATCCATACGCTTGTATGGAACTTCTTTTCCCTTCTTTTTCCTTGGTTTGTATCTTTCTTGATTACAAAACTTACATTTTCTAAGATTGTTGCCTTCTTTCCAATACAACATGCAACCCTTTAAACATGTATCTATTTTCTGATGGGGCGAATCAAAAGAAGACATTAGTTTTTTCACTTCATAATAATTTTCGCACACTATATTATCGGATAACATATGACGTTTAGCCGGTTGAACAACAGCCGTAAATCCAGCTTTCGTAAGGTTGTATTTTGATTTCATTGCAATAAATTTTGCAGTTACTGATAATTGAGTGTCGCTTCCACATCCATTCCAAAGGGTTTTTTTTTAGCATTATTCAATAAATCATATATTTTTTTATCTTTAACGTTTGGTTTCTCTTCGACGTTAACATTGTCATTACCAATTTGAAAGGTAGGGAACACTGATCGTGCAGCATCTTCGACAATATTTTCCATGAGATCCGTGCTAAGTTCAACACTAATGACCTTCGTCGACTGTTCTTGAGGATTAAGGGCTACAATTTCTCCAATACGATCCCACAACAAACACTACAAGAATTTTTTGATTCTCCTATGCCAGTTTGGCGTAGGCAAGGCGTACGAAATATTGGTTTCCTACGCTGTATCTACGACAAACCCGACGTCGGAAATTCTAGCGTGCCAAAAATATTTTCCACGCCTTTCCTACTCCACGCGTTGTACGGTTTCCTACGCCCTCCCTATGTTAGATATTTTCTCTATACTTTCCTACGCCAGATGTTTCCTACGCCCTTCCTACGCCAAATGTTTCGTACGTCCTACGTACGCCAGATGTTTCCTACGCTCTTCCTATGACAAATGTTTCCTACATCTTTCCTGCGCCAGATATTTCCTACGCCTTGCCTACGCCCAAATTTCCTATGTGTTATCTGTCAGCTACGCCATGCATATACAAGCGAATACAATTTTAAATTTACATACACTATAACTATGACATTTTAAATAATTTCTACTATACTACTATTGCTATAATTTAAATCACTTGAATCAATGTGAGAAAATATATAGTACCAAATCAGCAATATTATCAATATATATCAACAAAGTACAATTTCACACTCATTAAACATGACAAACACTTTGTAACATATATTTAGGTAAACTCAAATACTGCTACATCCATAAGTCAAAATGGAATTAATAAACAATACATATGCTTAAAAAAAATCATACGTAACATAAAACAAATATGAATCTCCATCTAATTACCGACACACTAGATCTTTAAACACTAAAAAAGAATTCAAGTTCTTGGAGCTCATCCTTAATATGGTTTGGTTTTTCCTTTAGCTTAGTTCTTTCATCTGCATCACCCTCCCTTACGATGTGAGCAACGTCTTTATATCTCTTCTCTTCATTTAAATTAAAATTTACATTAACCAATAATCTCGTTAAAGTATCTATGCATACAAAGTGTCACTACATACAAATTGTTTACAACTATTTTATAGATAGTGAGAACTTTTTTTATGCATGCAACAACATTGTATGTAGTTTCTTTAATCACAAAACTACTCATAGGTAGTTATAAAAGTAGTAATTACGCCTCAACATATGCTCGGATTGTGCACCTTTCGGCCATTCCAGCATATTAGCGTTGCAGGATCAGTTTCATGCATCGTTGGTGCATTTCTTTTGCGCGATTCTGATTCTACTGTTAGCAAATTTGGTTGGCAAAAATGCACATTACATGACGACCGATTTAGAAAGACTAACAATCATTACATACGTATAACAGAAGCCTTGGCTAATTGTATATATAAACACTCATAACCTGATTGGAATTTAGCCTTGAGAACCTGTAATTTCAAGCATTTCGGGCTATATTTTGAATAAACCATGTTTACATAAAAAACAATGTAATCATTAAGAACAATAGTAATACAATTGAAGAGATACTGGACACTCAAACTAGTATAAAAAAAAATTCCTTTATTAAATTCACTAATGTAACTGATAAAATTGAGTTGTATGATAGTATCATACGAGACCCAGCTTC
This sequence comes from Allium sativum, assembly GCA_030737875.1. NCBI lineage: Eukaryota > Viridiplantae > Streptophyta > Magnoliopsida > Asparagales > Amaryllidaceae > Allium > Allium sativum. Next base: position 44,075 of record JASFAX010001178.1, read on the forward strand.
TCATATGATTTAATTACACCTGGACAAAAGAATATATGACAGACTGAACCAGTATGGAAAACCATGTGCATGAATTAAAAGGCTGCAAATATGTGGTCTAAGTAATTTCAAAGTGAAAAATAGTCTTCTCCGTGCCAAGCGCACATATGACATGAATGCCATAAACCAAGTTTGGGAAGCATGTACTCTTGTGGGGAACCAACCAAAAGTAACAAGGAAAGGCAATGCATGTAAAGTGTACATGAGAAATTACCAGTTCTGTCTTCTGTGGATCGCAAGTAAGCCTTCTAGCAGTAATAATCACCTAATCATTCTTAGTTGGTCTTCTAAAACTACAAATGAAGAGTTAATCAATGTTTTGTGGATATTGTACAGTTATGTACTCCTACTCTAAACAAATGAGCACTGTCATAGGGACAGATTTTCCTACTACTAATATGTTTAGTAGTAATAAAATTTTAGTTAGACGTAAGTGTTTTGTGAATATAGTTATGTATGCTCCAGTAGTTTTAAAGCCAAAGAAGAGCAATTATAATCTTGTTGGACCCAAAGGGATGACTTCCTAAAGAAGACTACCTGGACCTAGCATTGAAGGATACTGGGTAACTAACAGAGGAGTAGTCATCAAAGACTCTAGCTGGCCACCCACTCAAGAATGAAGCTGCAATTTAAAGCAATGCCACTTTCCCTTTCTTGTGTATCATCAATAAACTAGCTTCTTGAATCAATGGAACCGTGTTCTTATAACCAAACCACCAGATAAATGGGTCAGATCGATCCCAAATCATTTGAGTATAAGGTGATACCTTCGCAGTTCGCAGTAATGGAAAAGTACAACCGCCGAATCGCCGATCATATCAACTCAAACTACCGGATTGATAGGAAAACTTGATTCCTACCAGCCGAGAATCGATGTTTCTTCATTAACGTCAAGTCAGCTAAACCTTCGAGTAATTGGTAACATTAACTCAAATCATCAGACAGAAAAGGAAAATAGAATCATGTCTTCTTGAAATCGGTGTTGCACTAGAGGCCAAACCTTCGACTCATCAGCCATATCGAATCAAACCACCAGGTCAATGGGGAAAATTAGTCCCTACCTTTTAAGAGTCGGTATTGCTTTGACAACGTTGGGAATTCCAAATCATTAAGTTATCAGCCACATGGACTCAAACCGTCGGATCAACAAGGAAAATCAATCCTACCTTCTGGGAATTGTTATCGCTCCAGCAACAGAGGGAAGGTTAGATTTCCAAGTTGCTGGTTATATTAAATCGATGGAAAAAAAATCAGTCTGTGCCTACTAAAAATCAGCATTTCTCCAACAAATCTAAATGGACAAACTGCCGAATTGTGAATCACATTGACTCTAACCGCTATATCAATAGGAAAATTGATCTTACCGTCTAAGAACCAATGTTGCTCAAGTAACGTCGCAAAGTCAAACCACCAAATCGTTGGTCACATCAACTCTAACCTTCAGATCTAAGGGGAAAACATATCCTCACCATTTGAGGACTGACGTTGGTCCAACAATGTTGCGGAGAGATCCGCCTTTGGTCCAGTAACGCCCTTTTAAGGTAGGATCGTATAAAACCAATTAGGAAATTGGGGTTTTGTTGAATTTGGGAATGTCGTGAGGATTTGAGAATTACAGAGAAAGAAAAAGGCGACAAGTGGTATAAATTATTTGTCAATAAGAATTATGTTTTGGCAAATTGTATTTCTCAGGAATTCGCTGAACCCAGCAAATCCAAAAAAACATTGTAAACTCAGCGTTTGCTGAGTTTACCCATGGATTATTAAAAAAAAGACGATTTTGTCCTCCCTCGTAGGGATTCTACGAGATTCTTCATCTTACCTCGTAGAGCCCCTACGAGGTGCCTTTAGGTCACCTCATAGGGTCCCTACGAGGTAAGCTGAAGAATCTCGTAGGGGATCTGCGAGGTAAGCTGAAAATGATTAAAAAAATATTGTAAAACAAGGGTAGTTTGATCATACAATTTTTTGGGTTAACTCTGCAAATTCTTGGATCCAAATAGAATTTGCCTTATGTTTTTCATATGGACGAGTCCACTGGTACTAATATCTGAACGTGGATCGCTAGTATTAGACGCTGGATTATTCTATGTGAACCATTCAGATGATAAGTAAAACAGGTGTAAGGATTTCTAATCTTCAATGTTGCCACGACTTTCCTTCTCCTTTACTATGCCCATATACTTTTTTTTTGAGGCGTAGGAACGGCATAAAAAGCTTTCTACTCTTTCCTATGCTTTCAGATGTTCCTTCTTATTTCCTACGCCCTTCCTATGCCCCGCATTGTGGCGCAGGAATGGCGTAGGATATTTGACATCAGAAATTGAATTGCTTTCTTGTAGTGAAATAATTGGGTAGGAAACCGTATTAGCACAAATAAATTTTAACCATATTAGGTATTAAATAGTTCAACAATTTACACCTACTACATGGACAACGAATTTCTCTGCTGTTTCCAATATTACTTATCGCAAATTCAATGAACACTTTTACCCCCTTTTTCAAAATGTTCACTTATTGCACCACTAATTTCCCTTCTTTGATACATCCAGCTCCGATCAATAAATTAATTGGCCATTTTTCCTACTTTAAAACTTATGATGAAGTTAAAAAAGTAATCGTTAATTTTATATGTTGTTTAAATTTTATTTACTGATTTAGTAAATTTGTATTGATTAATTATATATTTTTTACAAACTTTATTTTAAATAAAAAACTATTGGTTCATTGACGCTTATGTGTCTTCTTTGATGGTCGGTCATCCTACTTTCCATTACAAACACAATTGTAATTATATTTCATAAATCATATCATTTTAAACAATTTCACAAAATTTCGGCAGCATTTCCCATGTGTTCCTTGTATCGTACATACGTGCATGTACACAAGGAATGTAAAGGAAATGCCATTGAAATTTTGTGAACCGTTTAAAGTGGTATGATCTACGAAATATAATTACTCTATAGTGTTTGTAACTTATCCAATGCAGGGGACAAATCCGACAAATGATGTATCAGATGAACATAGATATCCGTTTTGTAGAAAAAAACTAATATCCATATAACGATCATATATAACACTTGTCAGACGGGGCCAAATAATAACTAAGGGTTTAAATATTTGTATATATTAAATTTAAATATATAATTTGCTTATATTTTACCGTTGTATTACATGTGTTCTAAATTATATATTTTTGCAATTAACTAAATTCTAACTACGACGTTTTCTATTAAAATCATTTATACATCAAATCATTTCGCATAAACACAAAACCAAAGTTCACACAAATTATTAAAAACTACGATCGCTCAACATAATATATACTTCGTGTTTGCATAAATTGTATTATTAGCAAACTCTATCACACACATAACGTTCACTACTAACCAAAACTACCTAAATAAACACAATACAAAAAATTAAAAAATTACTAACGATTTGATGATTATGGTGATAATAATAGCAATTAGGGGATAACATGATGTAATATACATATACAAACAAATAGGAATCAAACAAACTTCAAATTAAAACTGAAATCAATAAAAACCTAAAAATTAGGTTTAGGGAAATTACCGGTTTTGGAGAGCAAGGAGGGTGGAGACGGGTTGGAGATGCTCCTAGATGGCGTCGGAGGTGGTCAGAATGGCGGTGGAAGTATTGGCAGCGGTTTTGGAGGGGAGAAAATGGTGAAAAGAGGGGAAAATTCATGGGTTTGGGAAAGATAATGATTCTCATCTTGCTGGTTCAGGGGATGTCCCGAAAACTAAACCGCAGGGCGTAAACCGCCCAAACCGAACCTCAAAAATGGTGCGAAAAACTGATTTGGATGCTCTCTCTTATAAAAATATCCAAACCAAACCGACTCGCAATGATACGGTTCGGTAGCGGCTTAACCGTTGATCAAATCGTATTGAATTGGACTAAACCGCGGACCTTAATACCGAACAGCGCCCACCCCTACCGAAAACTTCCAACAGCTATTAACGACCACCAACGGCAATATTTTCATCGTTTTCCAACGGCTAGGTTAGAGTCGTTGGCGGCCGTTAGAAACAGAGCATTGGAATACGTTGTTTTTTTGGTAGTGGTTTATGTGGGTTGGTTGGATTGGTGGGTTGGGCCGGATTGGGTATGGGATATGTGCAGCCCTAGTCCTAGCAGGGTGCTAATAGCATGTTATCTTCCCCATGTCTGGTTCCTAATGACGTGCAGCAAAGTTGTCTCCACAGACCAATGCAAGCCAAATTACTACAAGAGTTGGACTGTCGTCTCATCATAATAGCGTTGGTGTCGTCATGAAAGAACGATGCAAAATTAATTGTCAAACTCTGGAATTTAGTGTCTTATTCGACAAACATGCCATCTTCATCGTCATCATAGTCGACCACCACGTGCAGACAAACGGAGGGATCGGGGTGACGACAGAGGTTGGCTCTAATGGCATCGTCAACAAGGCCGAAAATGTTTTGTGTTAGGAGCTTACTTTCCATGTTTACTGCTTGCCCTGACAGTTGGGGATCTGATAGGGAGAAGTCCAGCATAGGGGAGAAGGTCTCTGGCTGTGTGGGACATTTTATAGCCTGTATGGCTGTTGAAAATGGTTCCACATCCGTAAATATACAACTAAAATCCTGAATAAATACTAAGAGGCTACCGTTCACATGGACCAATTGGTTCTATGAGCAACTTTGTCGCTCTCAAAACTATAAAATGCCAACAATGGAGAAATGTGTTGCGTTTGGATGATCATGCAGCGTTGCAGCTTACGATGGAATGTGTTTTTTTTTTTTGCCAGATAGCTTCAGGTTAGCGGGAGGTTATCCAATGGCCGGAGTTGGGGAAAAACAAAGTGAAGCGGGTTTTATATTGTGTGGTGGGCTGAGATTGAACATGCAAAGGCTAAATTGTCTCAAAGGCTTGTTTACACTTTAAACAGGAATTACGGGGTAATTATTCACCGGTAAGTTCTATTTTTCACCACATCATCTTTTAGTATATCGACAATATAATCTCATTAGTTTAATAAACAAAATATTTGTTAGTTAATCTGCGTGAATAACTATATCTTTGTACTTATGGATTTCAAAATATGTCCATTAGATTATACATTGATTGCATATATAAAAACTCAAGTTCATACTCATTTAACGTAACGTAATGCACTGAATCATATTTTATTTCGAAAGTTTAGAGAAAGCCAGCTTACACTGGTCCGTAAAATAGTGTAAATAAAACATAAATGTTTGGAGTGTTCGGTCTTACTCACATATAGTGCATGTCATGTTTATCCGTCGATTCCACCAGAGAAAATAGAGTGCAATATTATTAAAATATGAACTTATGACGAAAAATCAAATTGCATACATGATACTGCACTTTTTGAACTAAACCTGACAATGAATGTTCGAAAAATCCAAAATACATGAACATCCGCAGTCGAAAAACGGAGAAGTATACGATATTCGAAAGAATGAATGCAAATGTGAATGCAAATACAAGCAAACTCGCATTTAAAAATCACCCGTCTATGTTTTCTTATGATTAAATTATGTATATTTTAACATGATAAAATGTACGAATTTATTATTTTATTAAATTGAATGTTTATATATATTATACGCACTGAACACATACTAATTATTCAATACTATTTATTATTATTATATTTGTTTATTTTTAGCACTTTGGTAATCAATTGAGTTGAAAAAGAAAATGTGTTAAACTAAAAAATTTCATTTACATTCCTTAATTCATCGATTATGATGGACCGAATAATTGTCCGATATCCATCAACATCCACAGATGCGGATATTCGATATTCGTAAATGATTTCAGATGCACTATTGAAAACATCCGTTAATAGCCTTAGTTTGAACTTTGATCGAACACTTTCATATATACACATATATGGGGTGAAGTGTGGTATTAACCTAGGATCTTAAATTTCTTTATGCATTTTGTGGACTCTTTGATATTACCATTCAGAGTTATTAAACATAATGGTATTTTATTATCTTATCATACTTACACTTAATTATCTTAATTTTTCAAAAAAATATAATCAATAATCTCGACTAATTATTATAACAATCGATAAGAGAGTTGCTATTCGACAAAATGATCATTAGTAAACATACATAACAATGAGTTCCAGTTTGTTGACCTCACATAAGTGAAGTCACGGTGACCCCCGAGCTCCCATTGGTGGAGATCGTGTCCACGTATCTGACTTTGACAAAACATAACGTTTAGCATTATAATAGTGGATAAAAGGATAAAATGCATGCAAGTAAATAAGCAAAGGAACCTCCATATTTGAAAATGTGCTAAATCATACAAACATATAAAAGGTAAGGAATAGCAGAGTTGGTAAGAATTGAACCCAAGACCTTACATGTGAGCATTAAATGTCCTAACCAACTACACTATTCCATACATACGTATAAAATTAGTATTTTTTGTTCTATGCTTCTAATATCGAAGTGGATTTTTAATGGATTTAAAACTTTTTATATTTTCGTTTAAATTTATTAATTATGAGTTGACCAAAGAAATTTTGATAAATATATAATATTCGACTGTACTCATGGACATGCATAGCTGACATATGAAAACGATTTCAAATGATATTAATATGATAATCATCTAACTTCGTGTCCAATTGTTTATAAGCCTAGAAACTACAGTGTGTAATCCATGTCTTCAGCCATGATTGATTGCTAAAAGGAAAAAATATGGTTAATCCAAGATATCTATTGCTCATTATGAATTTGGGAATATGGATCATTCACAATTGGATATTTTAGGGCAAAGATAGTACTAAGTACATGCCTCTTGTTTCATTACTTTGATTTAGAAAGAATTGTCCTGAATTTTTACACTTGAGACTAATAAAAATACTAATATTGTGCTACAATTAATAAAATAATTTTACACTTGATTTTTTACTCCAGCAACCAAAAAATCAAAATTAAATGAAAAATTCAAAATTCGTCCGTATTTGTATTAGAAATAAAAAAAGGTAATGTCCAAAAAAAAGGCATTTATTGATTATTTAATTGTTTTTTATCAAAAGTAAAGATTTTTATATTTTTCTAATTTAATGCCTGAAGTGATTATCTTTCAATATTATATATAGGCACTACAAGAAAAGGTCGGTTTAGTGACGGCAAAAAGCCATCACCAGCCGTCACAACCAGCCGTCGCTATGTATCCGGACGCTAAGCAAATAGTGTCGGCGTTAGTGACAGCTATAGTCTCCAATATAGCGATGGCTGGCGACGGCATACTTGCCACGTGGACAAACAATTTGACTTTCAACTCTCATGACAAGCCGTCACTAACGGTAAGCAAGAAAACCGTGACCAGCTGTCGCTATACCATGCCAATATAACGTCGCTAGCCGTTGCTAAACTGGCTAGCTAAGTAAGCTGTAACAAACCATCACCAGCCATCGCTAAACTGGGTAAATACGCCGTGACCAGCCGTCGCTAGGATCCGTAGCGAAATTAAATGTTTCTTGTAGTGAGTAATTTTATTTTAATGTTTGTACAAAAGTCAAATGATTATCGAAGAATGTGCACGCTTATAAAGAATTGATACATGTGAACAAAAATATTATTACCAACTCTTCTACTCAAATTAAATATATATATAAAATCAATATTGGCTACTTAAAATTAATTTTTTAGCATATTTGTGGAATGGGTCAATATTGAGTTTTTTTTACCTCTTTTAAATTTGTCACATGTGAACCGATAAAGGGAAGTCTGATAAATATATGAAATCCAACCATATTTGCTGATATGGTATCCAATATTGCAGTGTTTAATATCATTTTTTAATGATGATTTGTTGCAAAATGCGAGAAATATGGTTAATCCAAGTAATCAATCACTGGTTAATCGATTTTTAAAATATATACAATTCACAATTATATATTTTTCTAGAGGAAAGTAATACAAATTACCTACTTTTTAGTTTTATTATTTCTCTAATATATGTATACGAGATAAACAAAAATGTTAATATGGTGCTACCATGAAGAGCATAAATGAAATCCTTTGGAGTAAGATTTTCCACCACTACAACGAAATAAAACAATAAAAATAATGATAACAAATTAACCAAAGTGATTACGAAGATGCGATCAAAAGTTAAATATGTATGTTTTAATTTGGGTTTTTGGGCTTAAACAATTCTTTTAATTTAGTTAATTATTCTTCCAAATTTGTTGAGTTGGATTGAAATTTTGTTTTGGATGTGTTTGACTAGAAAATAACTATGTGTAAACATTAAGTATTTCAATATTTTTCAACTGAGATATGGTATTGAATGGAAGAAATTAAATTATAGT
>JASFAX010001179.1:0-52471 GCA_030737875.1 Allium sativum
AACATATCGCATATATAGGTTACTCAAATCATATGTTTCTTTCCATGTATATAAGTTCAGTCCTTTGCCGTACCTCGTACGGGCTTCCTCATGTCGTATTATCCTTGAAATCGTTTGGACTGTCACCCTTGTTCTAGCTAGGCTCTTCCATATGAATCATCGTTTGAACTACTAGGACTTACGCCACCTAGCACCACTAGGGATTACGCTTGCCTATTGCACGCTTTCGTATTTTGGTTTGGGTTAAACCACCTAGGCCACTAGGGATTACGCTAACCCTCAACCGCGCCCTTTTTCCCACGCATTCATCGTGAATCATTTTTCTATAACTGTATGCACATGTATCACATCGTGCCATCCGAGTCCTGTCACAGGGCAAAACAAGAAATACAGGACTCGGTCGGTAGCTTTAGATTTATCTGCCGATGCAGATACTAAGGTCTGCTTTTCTACACGTGGCTATGGTCCCACGAGACCCCTCCCTCAACTAGTGAAAGGCAACACAAGAGAAAATCTTGCATGAGAACTACACTCCGGCCAGCCCACATCCTACGGCCTACCTCACCCATAATTAGATAGCAATTATGGTCTGTTGGGTGTTCCCTGCCTTTCCGTACGTACACGCTTGACTCAAGATGGTAGATGATCGACGAACTTGCTATCTCGGGCACCTTATGTATTCGTCGACTCACTTCTATCCACCCCGGTCTTTAGGTCGCTCGCATAGCAACCAAGGCATATTCTTGGTTCTTCTACCGCAGACCTCAACCTCTCGTGAGCCTAGTATAATGACCTGGCAGCTCACAGAGGGATCCCAAGAATATCCTCACGTTCCCCGAAGCCGCTGCTCCGTTACCCAGTTCGTTGGAGCCTTTATCTAAATCAGATAGCCTGCTCCTACACGCATACTTAAACGTTGACCTAACGTATCGGGTTACTAATCTATCTAAGAAATGGTCCAAATTTCCTTGACTAAGAATTATTACTTAGTCTCCCTTAACTAAGGTTTACCACTTAGCCTTATTTCCATAATCCTTGTTAACTATGGTTATTTACCTAATCCTCCGAATTAGGGTTTATCTAATGGGTTAAGTGTCACTTAAGTTCATAACTTAGCCCGTCTACAAACCATGTCAAAATTGGCTAAGTATCCAAGTCCAAGACTTAACCCTACGAACCATGTGTCAAGTTGGCTAAGTATATTAAGCAATCCATAACTTAACCTCGTCTAATTATCATTTTAGATTGGTTAATTATATAAATTAACTTGACCTTGTCAAATTACCGAGTCAAATCGGTCAAGCGTATTCAAGTGATTCGTGACTTAGCCTTATCATGTTTTCACGTTAGATTGGTTAAGTATAGGTCACTTAACCACATCAAACTAACGAGTTGGATTAGTTAAGTGTAAATTAACTTAACCCCGTCCAATTACAATGTTTAGATTAGTTAGGTCTGAGTTGACTTAACCCCATCCATTAACTGTATTAAACGGTTAAGTGTTACTAAGAAAATTTACTTAACCTTATCAAGTTATCGTGTTGGATTGATTAAGTGTTGGTTAACTTAATCCCGTCCCCTCGTCGTATAAAAATGGTCAAGTGTCGTTAGGCAAATCAAGTTACTTAACCTACCCAACCCTGTCATGTCGGTTAAGTGTCATTAGTCAAATTAAATTACTTAACCCATTTGTCCATGTCATATTTGGTTAAGCCTCATTAATCAAATTAACTTAACCCTATTATGTGGCATTAATTACTTAATGCACCCCAACCTCTCACATTAGACTTTGTTGTGGTTACTAGTTAAGCCGGTCGGTTCCGGGTAGCTTTACACCACAACTTGGTCTAACCTCGGGTTCAAGCACAACATGACCAACTTCTCACATTGGGTCCTACTGTTTGCAACTACTAGTTAGGCCGGTCGGTTCCGGGTAGTTTTACGTTGCAAACTCAACCCAACCTCGAGTTGGCCACTTTCATGTTTAGTCTAGTGTCATGTTCATAGTCAAGTTTTCAAGCAATTGGGTAGACCTAACTTAATAGGTAAATTCCCAATGGGTAGACCTAACTTAATAGGTAAATTCCCAAGCTTATGTTTTTATGCATACTTACATGTCAACTTCCATGTTATATTTCAAATCATGTTTTCAAGTATAAACACATGTCATATTTAACGTTACATGTTGTCATGTTTATACCCATTTACCCAAGTCATATTCATGTCATTATGTTTCCCCATAATGTGACCCCAACGCTTTTTTTAAACTAGCATATACGTTCGCAACAACGTGATGGATTAAAAGAAGAGACTTGGCAAAGGAATGACAAAAATGGGTATTAAGCCACAAGTTAATCATGGTGGCAAATGAGGCACAAATGTGTTCATTAGCTTGCATGTTACATTCTTAAGCCTCAAAAACATGCATAAACCCAAACTTGGTACATAAGCGAATCATGGTGACAAAAGACATGGAATGATGGCTAGAAACTCGCATATATCATCATATAAGGATTATGACTTCATATGCAAGGTGACATAATGATTATGAAGATTCTCATGTTGCATAATGCAACATTTCAACATAAAGGTCAAAGCTTTATGACCACAAGACCAAGGTAATGACTTTATAAGCTTGCATAAGATGATAGCATGCTACATACTAATGTTTAAACCCACTTACAACATGTCATATTAAGTTTAAAGTTCATATCTAATAGTAGGAGAAGGGCTTACATTGCTATGAAGGCCTAAATCGATTAAACTAAAGCTTGTGATGAAGCCTATGCATGCCATCACCCAAAAACCCAAAGATGGATGCTCCAAACCCACCAAAACACCATCTTTATGAACAAAGATCAAAGCTTTTGCCTTGAAATCAACTTGAGAAGCTCTCATACTAACATAGGGACTCTCTAACACTCTCATGATCATGAAACCTCTCATAGAAATGAAGTGGAGGCTAGGATAGTTGAGTGGAGGCCATGAGAGTAGAAATTTGGCCATAGTTTAGTTACATGAATGAATAATGAGGATTTAGGAGAGGGTTAGGGGCTTATTTATAGATTAGGCAAGTGTTTTAGGCCATAGGATTAAACCTAGATTCAATCCAAGCCATCAAAGCATGTCTTGGGGAAGAAGTCAAGTGTAGGAACCATCTAGGGCCTTTAGATTAAAGATGAACCATGAGAACCATTCAAATGCAAAATCTGCATTTGAGCGAATCGGCCCACGGGTTGACAGCCAAACACCCTGGATTAACCCCTAGTCGACCCAGCGGGCTCGGGTCGACCTCAAAAATCGGCCGGTTCGGTTATTCCCCTCTCCCAATTCGCTGTTTTGAACATTTTTGCATATTTATTTATTTAATTTTCAATATATATATATATATATATATATATATATATATATATATCAATATATATTTCTCTGTGCAACCCATTTCACTTAATTAAGTATACTTTAATTTGGGAATTTTTCGTGAAACTTAGCGAGGCCATATCTTGGTCATACGGACTCCGATTTTCGAAAACTCGGACTCTATTTCGCGTATTTTTCCGAGACAAACGCAATGGCATAGCCCGTTTCCCTTGATTCAGATTTTACAGTTTAATTCTGCCTCCATTTATGTTATAACATGTTATTCAAAAATACGGGTTGTTACATTCTCCCCACCTTTTAGGATTTCGTCCCCGAAATCTCCAAGTTAGGAAGAACCTATCCTACCATCCATCATTCATCTACTCAAAACATCATCCATAAGCAACCATTGTCCTTAGATGATTTCTAATGCTGTATGAATATATGCAAAACGTGTGTGTACATGTTCCTTAGCTAATGCTAATGATCAGGCCTGAATAATCTTTGTAATGCAAAATATGTATAGTGCCATGAATCCAACATGTATGCAAATAGTCCTAGTCATATAGATACTATATGCGTGCACAATCATTCATTCATATGCAACAACCGCATGATAATACATTCGATTTCATCCATAAACAAGTATGAATACTCGTGCATATGCAATATGAAATGTGACCGAGTCGAGCTAGTATCTAATGTGTATTCGCGCATCCACGAGCAACCACTTGCAACCACTTGCAACCATATCAATCATAACATGTTTCAAATACATGTTTACATCCATAGGGTTCTACCTAGAATTCCCTGAAACAGGGCCGAGAAGATAAACAGGACAAACTCCTTACAGGGTTTGTAACGGAGAATAGGACCGAGAGGATGTCCACAAAAGATAGCCTACAAGTAAGCTCTACAGAAAACAGGGATCAAGGATATACTCCCAAAAAGAGATATCATGCGCGTATCTAGTCTTTGACCATCAAAGTTGTCTTTTAACTTCGCGATTTTGTAGCTTCTTATTCCTGTTTCCATAACATGAGCTGGAACTCATTTCTTCGTCGCCTCTTGTTCCACTTGCACTTATCCTTTTCCTAGAATACTTGACGCAAACATGACTGCGTACTCATGATCTCATGCAAGCTTTCCAAAATTCACTAGTGAATCTTGGATCTCGTTTATATACTATAAGGCATTCCATGTAGAAGAACTTTCTCTTGAAAGTAAACAGATGTCAATCAGGTTATCATGCGCACTTACTAGGGTGATCTCTATAACCCATGCATAAATGAAGTAAACCATCCGTTTTATTGGCGAACACCACTCGATCGGGCTTCAAATTTCCAATAAAGGCATCAAGGGATTCTAAGTAACTAGTCATGACAGAACCTCAAAAAGGTTACCCGATACTTCGAGGGAATTACCAAGGCTAGTCAAAAGGTCTAACTACCCTCCTATCAAAACCGAGAGTGGCACCCCCTACTGGATAACCACTTCATCCCTAGAATCCATCCATAGCTTATAAACATAAGCATTATTTCCAAACTCAACACTTGGCATAGACATTCCCAAATCCAAACAAGTCATGTATAAATGGACTGATTCTCCAATAGGACTTTGAGACAAAAATGGGATTCTCTATTACGCTAGTACTTAAGGTGCAGAGACTCAACTATCGAAGCAGACTTAAATGATACGAACAACGAAGTCCTAACGGGATGATAGAGAAGAAAAGCTAAACCTTTAACAAGATCGTTACCCTCCTTCCGAGGTACTCTAGAAATGAGAGCATACTATTGCCCTCCCGATGATCTTGTCCTTGTCCCATAATACTTAACTATCCGTCCCGTTTCACCATGCCAAAGGTACTCTCTCGTCATGGGTTTCATTGTTCATCTTTCTCCCTCCTTTTAGGACTCAGCCATACCAACATGTTGCTTATCCCTGAGCTCGTATCCTTCATCCTTGTTCTTACTATCCTTTCATGCATAACTCTGCAACGGTCTCTCGAGAACCACCTCCATCGTACGGGAAACACTTACGCAGCTAGAAAGACTAGTCGCAGTCAAAACCACTGTGACTACAGATGGAGGAAAGAAAGGAAAAGAGATTCAATCAAGGAAACAAGGATAATGCTAATGGCCTTTGGGGAATAGCCTTTTTCTTTTTAAAAGAAAATTTTCTTGAAAAATGCTTCTTTGTAAACGGTTTTTCAAATAATTTTCAGAAGGTCTTTAAAAACTTTTGCCCAGTCTAGTAACCTTCTGCTCTGATACCAAATGTAACACCCCGCCTCCGCTAGGGTCACTCGCAAAGGAATGCACTAGCTTTAGAGGGGCATTATTGGTAAACATGCACAGAAATATCACAAGACAGAACATATAAAATGGCGGAAGTAAAATCGAACTTTCATAAACATTAATAATTAAGGTCTAAAGCCCTTTTACATCAGAGTACATCAAAACCTGTTTTGTAATAATAAAGAAGCATTAAGACTTTTCCATAAATTATTCCCCAAATAAAACAGTAAAGTAGCCATAGCCAAGAAAAGTCCAAGCCATCCATGATGACCTTCAAGCAGAAGAAGTCTGAACTAAACAACAGTATTTCCTCCCTGTAACCTGGGGGGGAAACGGAAGACAAGAAGCGAAAGAAAACGGGGTCAGTCATAAAGACTGGTAAGCCCTATCTACTATCAGCATATAAACTAGTAAAGTTAACTGGCATGAGGAACTGAGATGAACATAAGCATGATAACAAGATAGATAAGCTAAATCAGAATAACAGGATAACTACTGAACTAAGGTATCATGATAAACTACGGTGTCATGATAAATCAAGGTATCATATCGTCAGACTTCTATCAAGTATACTATCCCAAGGTATCTACCCCGTCTTACATTCCACGGTATCTATTCCGTATATTCTTCCTGGTTCTAACATGTATATTTGCGTTGCACCCTCCGTACTAGTATCCCAGCCTTGTTATGTGTTAACCATGAATGTCCCTTACTCAAAATCGTGTAATGGTCCATGTCAACCTAACATATCGCATATATAGGTTACTCAAATCATATGTTTCTTTCCATGTATATAAGTTCAGTCCTTTGCCGTACCTCGTACGGGCTTCCTCATGTCGTATTATCCTTGAAATCGTTTGGACTATCACCCTTGTTCTAGCTAGGCTCTTCCATATGAATCATCGTTTGAACTACTAGGACTTACGCCACCTAGCACCACTAGGGATTACGCTTGCCTATTGCACGCTTTCGTATTTTGGTTTGGGTTAAACCACCTAGGCCACTAGGGATTACGCTAACCCTCAACCGCGCCCTTTTTCCCACGCATTCATCGTGAATCATTTTTCTATAACTGTATGCACATGTATCACATCGTGCCATCCGAGTCCTGTCACAGGGCAAAACAAGAAATACAGGACTCGGTCGGTAGCTTTAGATTTATCTGCCGATGCAGATACTAAGGTCTGCTTTTCTACACGTGGCTATGGTCCCACGAGACCCCTCCCTCAACTAGTGAAAGGCAACACAAGAGAAAATCTTGCATGAGAACTACACTCCGGCCAGCCCACATCCTACGGCCTACCTCACCCATAATTAGATAGCAATTATGGTCTGTTGGGTGTTCCCTGCCTTTCCGTACGTACACGCTTGACTCAAGATGGTAGATGATCGACGAACTTGCTATCTCGGGCACCTTATGTATTCGTCGACTCACTTCTATCCACCCCGGTCTTTAGGTCGCTCGCATAGCAACCAAGGCATATTCTTGGTTCTTCTACCGCAGACCTCAACCTCTCGTGAGCCTAGTATAATGACCTGGCAGCTCACAGAGGGATCCCAAGAATATCCTCACGTTCCCCGAAGCCGCTGCTCCGTTACCCAGTTCGTTGGAGCCTTTATCTAAATCAGATAGCCTGCTCCTACACGCATACTTAAACGTTAACCTAACGTATCGGGTTACTAATCTATCTAAGAAATGGTCCAAATTTCCTTGACTAAGAATTATTACTTAGTCTCCCTTAACTAAGGTTTACCACTTAGCCTTATTTCCATAATCCTTGTTAACTATGGTTATTTACCTAATCCTCCGAATTAGGGTTTATCTAATGGGTTAAGTGTCACTTAAGTTCATAACTTAGCCCGTCTACAAACCATGTCAAAATTGGCTAAGTATCCAAGTCCAAGACTTAACCCTACAAACCATGTGTCAAGTTGGCAAAGTATATTAAGCAATCCATAACTTAACCTCGTCTAATTATCATTTTAGATTGGTTAATTATATAAATTAACTTGACCTTGTCAAATTACCGAGTCAAATCGGTCAAGCGTATTCAAGTGATTCGTGACTTAGCCTTATCATGTTTTCACGTTAGATTGGTTAAGTATAGGTCACTTAACCACATCAAACTAACGAGTTGGATTAGTTAAGTGTAAATTAACTTAACCCCGTCCAATTACCATGTTTAGATTAGTTAGGTCTGAGTTGACTTAACCCCATCCATTAACTGTATTAAACGGTTAAGTGTTACTAAGAAAATTTACTTAACCTTATCAAGTTATCGTGTTGGATTGATTAAGTGTTGGTTAACTTAATCCCGTCCCCTCATCGTATAAAAATGGTCAAGTGTCGTTAGGCAAATCAAGTTACTTAACCTACCCAACCCTGTCATGTCGGTTAAGTGTCATTAGTCAAATTAAATTACTTAACCCATTTGTCCATGTCATATTTGGTTAAGCCTCATTAATCAAATTAACTTAACCCTATTATGTGGCATTAATTACTTAATGCACCCCAACCTCTCACATTAGACTTTGTTGTGGTTACTAGTTAAGCCGGTCGGTTCCGGGTAGCTTTACACCACAACTTGGTCTAACCTCGGGTTCAAGCACAACATGACCAACTTCTCACATTGGGTCCTACTGTTTGCAACTACTAGTTAGGCCGGTCGGTTCCGGGTAGTTTTACGTTGCAAACTCAACCCAACCTCGAGTTGGCCACTTTCATGTTTAGTCTAGTGTCATGTTCATAGTCAAGTTTTCAAGCAATTGGGTAGACCTAACTTAATAGGTAAATTCCCAATGGGTAGACCTAACTTAATAGGTAAATTCCCAAGCTTATGTTTTTATGCATACTTACATGTCAACTTCCATGTTATATTTCAAATCATGTTTTCAAGTATAAACACATGTCATATTTAACGTTACATGTTGTCATGTTTATACCCATTTACCCAAGTCATATTCATGTCATTATGTTTCCCCATAATGTGACCCCAACGCTTTCTTTAAACTAGCATATACGTTCGCAACAACGTGATGGATTAAAAGAAGAGACTTGGCAAAGGAATGACAAAAATGGGTATTAAGCCACAAGTTAATCATGGTGGCAAATGAGGCACAAATGTGTTCATTAGCTTGCATGTTACATTCTTAAGCCTCAAAAACATGCATAAACCCAAACTTGGTACATAAGCGAATCATGGTGACAAAAGACATGGAATGATGGCTAGAAACTCGCATATATCATCATATAAGGATTATGACTTCATATGCAAGGTGACATAATGATTATGAAGATTCTCATGTTGCATAATGCAACATTTCAACATAAAGGTCAAAGCTTTATGACCACAAGACCAAGGTAATGACTTTATAAGCTTGCATAAGATGATAGCATGCTACATACTAATGTTTAAACCCACTTACAACATGTCATATTAAGTTTAAAGTTCATATCTAATAGTAGGAGAAGGGCTTACATTGCTATGAAGGCCTAAATCGATTAAACTAAAGCTTGTGATGAAGCCTATGCATGCCATCACCCAAAAACCCAAAGATGGATGCTCCAAACCCACCAAAACACCATCTTTATGAACAAAGATCAAAGCTTTTGCCTTGAAATCAACTTGAGAAGCTCTCATACTAACATAGGGACTCTCTAACACTCTCATGATCATGAAACCTCTCATAGAAATGAAGTGGAGGCTAGGATAGTTGAGTGGAGGCCATGAGAGTAGAAATTTGGCCATAGTTTAGTTACATGAATGAATAATGAGGATTTAGGAGAGGGTTAGGGGCTTATTTATAGATTAGGCAAGTGTTTTAGGCCATAGGATTAAACCTAGATTCAATCCAAGCCATCAAAGCATGTCTTGGGGAAGAAGTCAAGTGTAGGAACCATCTAGGGCCTTTAGATTAAAGATGAACCATGAGAACCATTCAAATGCAAAATCTGCATTTGAGCGAATCGGCCCACGGGTTGACAGCCAAACACCCTGGATTAACCCCTAGTCGACCCAGCGGGCTCGGGTCGACCTCAAAAATCGGCCGGTTCGGTTATTCCCCTCTACCAATTCGCTGTTTTGAACATTTTTGCATATTTATTTATTTAATTTTCAATTATATATATATATATATATATATATATATCAATATATATTTCTCTGCGCAACCCATTTCACTTAATTAAGTATACTTTAATTTGGGAATTTTTCGTGAAACTTAGCGAGGCCATATCTTGGTCATACGGACTCCGATTTTCGAAAACTCGGACTCTATTTCGCGTATTTTTCCGAGACAAACGCAATGGCATAGCCCGTTTCCCTTGATTCAGATTTTACAGTTTAATTCTGCCTCCATTTATGTTATAACATGTTATTCAAAAATACGGGTTGTTACATGTACATAAACAAACCGTCTGGTTTGTAAATGAATATTTATTTATTTACATTCACGTTAAAAATTATATTTTTAACGACAAAACATTTTATTCTAACATATGAATTTCTATTCAGTTCATTCTTTAAATAAAATGATATTTTTATTTTTCTAACTTATTTTAGAAAATTTCGGCGGCATAACGGCACGATACTAGAAACGGGACGAGGCCTAGCCTTATCCCCGGACTAGTGAAGGCCCACGCCATTCACACATCAATCAATCCATTTAATTTCACCAAACCATTCAACTAATCTATGCAACCAAACAAACAAGTCCATGGTCTGTGGACGATTGTGTCGGGTGCTACTAAGCACCGTCTGCACCCTAGTATATATATATATAACTAGAAAAGAAATTGAAGAGTGAGAAATTCTCACCGATAGCTATCCAAACATCTTGACTCTTCTTTGATAGAAATCTTCATCGTCATCGCATCTTCGTTGCTGTAGCCACTACATATGTAAAAATCGAATTATTTTTTACTTCGTTATTCAATATATAAAAATCGAATTTTTACTTCGATGTTCAATATATAAAAATCACATTTTTATTTCGAAGTTCAATATATAAAAATCACATTTTTATTTCGAAGTTCAATATATAAAAATCACATTTTTACTTCGAAGTTCAATATATAAAAATCACATTTTTACTACGAAGTTCAATATATAAAAATCACATTTTTACTTCGAAGTTCAATATATAAAAATCACATTTTTACTTCGAAGTTCAATATATAAAAATCACATTTTTATTTCGAAGTTCAATATATAAAAATCACATTTTTACTTCGAAGTTAATCCTATATTTTCATAACAATGACATCTACATTTTCAAAACAACGACTATATTTTCTAAATAATTTTAAACTGATTTTAAAACTGATTTTAAAACTGATTTTAAACTGTATTTAAATATGATTTTAAACTGAATTTAAATATTAAAAATAAATAGAAAACCTAAATCAAAACTTACTTTGTTTTTTTTTCAGCACGAGCGAGGGGGGGGTCTGTTTTGAGGGCGGCGCGAGGCTGTGGGGTGCTCCATCGGCCCAGGGTACGGATTGGGTGCGGTTTTTGTAACACCCCGCGAATCCTATAACTGTGAAATTCACAAATTAAAGTATAATTAATTTCAAATCAAAGAACTAAGGGAAATGGGATACGCCATTGCGTTCGTCTCGAAAAAATACGCGAAATAGAGTCCGAGTTTTCGAAAAACGGAGTCCGTATGAAGAAGATATGGCCTTCGGAAGTTTCTGAATTAAATTTAAAATTCAAACAGAATAAAATAGTTTAAAATTAAAAATGGGGCCCAATGGGCCAGGGCGGAAGAACACCCGCCTAACGCACCCAGGTCGACTGGGCTGTCGACCTGGTCTAGCCAGGTCGACAGGGCTAACGACAGGGCTGTCGACAGGCATGTCGACCTGGTCCAGAGCCAGGTCGAACCCAGTCCAACCTGGCTGGCCTATTCTATGTTGGTCGATTTTCTGTAGACTGCTTTGTCATTAGGGCTAGGTGGCAGGCTCTAATTGGTCTCTCCTTAGGATGAATGGCTACGATCAATCCAAGCAACATCAATGGCCCTAATCAGTTCATTACCCCGTATAAAAATGACCCTAGACTAAACCCTAATCTATTCATTCAAAAATAAGAACAAAGCCGCCATGTTGCTGAGGAACGACTAGGGGTAGCCACCAATTGGAGAGAGGATTAGGAGGCAAATTCTAAGACATAAAGCAACTCAATCAAATCAAACCGCATCTTCAAATCCCTAAATTTGAGAATTCGCCTCACCATTGTAAGTAGAGTATTATTTTGGTATGAACAAATAACTGTGTTGGTTTGTATACTTGATTGTGGTGATAAATAATTCATAATTTGTGCGTTACTATGATTCTTATCGATTTGGAATATTGTATACGTTTGGATATCCTCATATTGTGTTATAAAGAACTACATGCGGTAGTTCTATGCAAGTATACGTTTGGAATATTCACAAATTATGTAATCCATGTTGAAGCTACATGTATGTAGTTGATTAATTGAAATTCATGCAAGTTTGGGGTTTTGCTACTATGCCATCATAATGTGTATTTTTATACAAAAATCATTTTTGTGAGTAATTGGAATAAGTTTGGGTTATTATAATCCATATGAAATTATGTTGAGAATTTGGCATCATGATCTATGTATTAAGCCATGCTTTTGTACTAGAAAACCTATTTGCAAACTTATGAATATGACTAGGCTATGATTGATAATTTGCATAATTGAAATTGTTAACAAGAATTATATGATGACATATGTGGTACATAGCTAGGTTAGATTCAAAAATCCCTTTTGCAAGTTTGCATGACTAAAGTAAAAATCATGATTTCATGTTAGAAATATTTATGCCATGGTTATGTGAACAAATTTAACTATACTTTTGTATTAGCCACAAAAGTAGGCACCTTTGTAAACATGTAGTAGTCTTATGGACATGATTTGCTTATGTTTGACATTATGCCTAAATAAAAATATAGGTTCATGTTGTAGTTATGACTATGTGTCAATAATGATACCCAATTTAAATTCTTATCTCTACTACAAGTTTACATGCTTTGATTCATGTCACCTATGCTTTATGACCAAAGTATATGTTACCACTATGCAAGTACACCAGTTTCTATTTTGTAGTTCCAACGTTATGTTGCAAGTTCATACGCTCACCTTCCCCTTTTTGTGTATGTAATCACGCTTTAAGCCTCCCCTTTTCGCATGGCTAAGTTGGGCTTTAAAAGGCTAAGCCCAACATATATATAATAAACGGACGTGTTAAACGGGGGAAAATAACGTTGGGTTAAAATTACTAATGAATGAAAATATAAAATAGAAGGGCCCAAATTCAGGTATGGGTTGGGCCCATGATTGGTGTAACCTTTACACCATTAACTTAATAATGGGCCGCAAATATTTACATATAAGAAAATAAAGAAGAAAGACAAAATATGTAAATGTAGAACATACGATGTGTTTAACCCGAGGTTGGATTGAGTTGTGATGTAAACCTGCCCGGAACCGCCCGGCTGTCCAGTAGTCACAACAATACCTATCCAATGTGGGAGGTTAAACATGGAGCCCAATAAGGACCCGAGGTTAGACTGAGTTGTGGCGTAAGACTGCCCGGAACCAACCGGCAACAGGCAGCCACAACAATACCTGTCTAATGTGAGAGGTCAGGGCCTTAATAAGACAAGTAAGGCTGAGTCAGGATTGTTAGGATTAAGTGAACTAAAGACTTAATCAAAATGGAACATGCTAAACAAAACGGACTGGTGGGGGTTAGGTTAGAAAACACTTAACCAACTTAGCATGTTGGCTAGAGATAGAAAACCTAGTAACGGGGGACCCTCTTCAGCAGTAACCCTAGGAGGTGTATCAGGATACCCTGAAACTAGGCAGGGTGGGGCACGATTACTGGGCTGATTGTAAGAGGTCAAATCGACGGCGGTGGTGTAGCAGTGTAGGATCTAACGGGGTGCGGGCGTGCACACACTCCGGCGCAGAAAAATAAGGCACTAGACACCAGTAGCATACCTGTGCATTCTAAGGTTGTGTCGGGCCGCCACCATGGGACTTGATACACCCCATGGTGGGACCAGCATAGGTAACTACAACATCGGGGGTCGTAAGACACATGTAACTATGCGAGTAGGAGCCGATCATCATTGAATGGATCACATCACCCTGATTATGGGGTGCCAGTTGGAAACTAGTTTATATGGGTTCAGAGATTAACATGGGGTACGATAGTTTATTCGACCCTAGACAACTTAACCAAGTTATAGTGCTTTCCCACTTCTTGTTTATACTTATCATACCCAGTTCTTTATTCATAGACAGAATAGTACTAGACTTACTCAGGCTTTATGTCTGACTCTACTTTTCTTTCGTCTTCTTTTCTTCCGTTTCCCCCCCAGGTCCACAGGGAGGGAACACAGCAGCTTGACCAGCCTTAACATCCAGCTTGAAGAAGAGAAATGTATTGCTTGGACCTTTCCATTTTGAACTATGGCTTTGGACAATCCACTATGGGGCCTTTGCATTTTATCTATGTTTTATTTATGCTTCTTTAAAAGATGTAATCAAGACAGATTATGAAAGTGTTATGTTATGTTTTTGGGAAAAGATGTAAGACAATTATGGTGATATTGTTGTAGCACGTGTTTGCTTTTATGAAATAAAAGTTTGTTGTTTTTCCGCTGTTTACAAATATGTGTGTTCTGATATCTGTCTTGTATATCTGTGACTTATACTTATAAACCTCCACCAAAATTAGGGCATTCCCTTTGAGAGTGACCCTAACGGAGGTGGGGTGTTTCACTTGGTATCAAAGCCTAGGTTTACCAGATAAGATAAATAGTTTTGAAAAATTATTTTCAAAAAGGAAATTTAAAGAAGCATTTTTAAAAAAGAAAAATATTATTTTATTTTAAAAAGGCAAAGTCCACTCCCCAAAGCCATAGGTACTATCTCTTATCCTTCGTTTTGAATCTATCCTTTTTGTTTCAGCATGTCCGAAGATCTTAACTTGCCGGAAGGGGTGCCAATACCTGGTTGGTTTAGACGGTTCTTAGAAGCAAGAGCCACTCAGCCAGGTCCTACCATTCCTCCTCCCCTAGCTGCAGGAAATCATCCAGCTGCAGCAACACCTTTTCCTCCACCTCCTCCTCGGGGAAACACGTTTGCTAAGATATGTAAAGATTTTAAAGCTATGGGAGGAAGGGATTTCCATGGAACTGAGTCCTTCGTGGCAGCTAGAAATTGGCTGAAAGAAACGGAGGACCTATTCATCATCTTTGAGGTAGAGGATAGGCAAAAAGTACAATTGGCAGTATGGCTATTGAAGGGCGAGGCTTCCTACTGGTATGAAGTCACTAATGCGGAAAGACCAGTGGAGACATGGGAGGACTTTAGGGCAAGGTTTGAGACTAAATTTCTCTCAGATGCGGAAAGAAGTTTGCAGTTGGAAAAATTCTTATTTCTTAAACAAGGGGACAAGACAGTCAGAGAATATGTGAATCAGTTCGATGAGCTGGCTAGGTTTGGGCTTGACCTAGTCAACACCCCGCACAAGAAGGCTCTCCGTTTCGTCAAAGGGTTGAATGAGCCATTACACAGTTTGGCCATGACCCATATACCCATGGGAGCCACGTATGAAAGATTGGTGCAAATGGCATTGCTGAATGAAGAGGATAAGGGCAAGAAGGAGACAAAGGCAGAAAGCTCTCAAGGGAAGAAAGAGGGTTTGCAGCCTAAGAAGACAGACTTTAAGAAGGGTGGGAAAGGCAACAAAGAAAAGAGGAAGTGCAATTTCTGTGGCAAAGTGGGGCACTTAGTAAAGGACTGCCGGAAAAAGAAGGCCAAGGAGAATGGTGGGTGCTTTTCTTGCGGTGAGACAGGCCACAGGGCTAAGGACTGCCCAAAGAAACGAGGACAGGGGCAGAGGGCTGGATCCACCCCAGGGGCACAGGTCCATGTGCTGGAAGCGCCACCTCTGCAACAGCGAGGTATAAATACTTCTGTAGAAAGTGTAGTTTATCTTTATGATCACCCCGTTCGCACTTTATTTGATTCTGGCGCATCACACTCCTTTATCTCGTCTGCTCTAGTAGAATCTCTGCACCTAAAAACTAGTATGGTAGAGGACCCCTTAATTGTTTCAAACCCAATTGGGGGCCCAGCTTATTTGTCTATGATCTGTGTGGGATTGAAAATTTCTATTCTAAGTGTAGAATTTCAATGTAGTGCCTTTGTTTTGGGCTTTTCGGGTTATGGTTTGATTTTGGGTATGGATTGGCTATCCAGTAATGGGGCCATCCTTGATTGTGAGAAAAGGGTTGTTAGGCTCCTAACCCAGCTCGGTAATACTTTGGAAATTTCTTGTAATCCCTCGTATGCGGTTATGCTTAGTTATCTTGAATCGCTAGATGCCTCTGTTGAAAATTTGCAATCAGTTAGAGTGGTCCGGGAATATCCGGATGTCTTCGAAGAGGTGAAGGGCTTGCCTCCGAAGCGGGAAATAGACTTCCGTATATATCTTGTAGATAATGCAAAGCCCGTTGTGTTGCCCGTTAGACACATGGCTCCACGAGAAAGGAAAGAGCTCAGTAAACAGATTAAAGAGCTTTTAGAAAAGGGGTTCATTAGGAGGAGCATTTCAGAATGGGGCGCTCCGGTGGTGTTCGCTACAAAGGCGGATGGTTCACTCCGTCTATGTGTTGACTATAGGGAGCTCAACAAGCTAACGAAAAAGAATAGGCACCCTCTCCCTAGAATTGACGATTTATTTGACCAGCTTGTAGGAGCGTCTGTTTTCTCCCAACTCGATTTAGCAACCGGTTTTCATCAGCTAAGGGTGGCTGAAGATAGCATCGATAAAACGGCGTTCAGAACCCCAGACGGCTTCTTTGAATGGCTTGTCATGCCTTTCGGCTTGACAAATGCACCTGCTTACTTCGTGGAGCTGATGAGTAGGGTATTTAGAGATTTCCTCAACAAATTCGTAGTGGTCTTCGTAGATGATATCCTTATCTTCTCAAAGAGTGAAGAGGAACATGCTCAACACTTAAGGGCAATCATGGAAACTTTGCGAGTCCATCAACTAAAAGCCAAATTCTCCAAATGCCACTTTTGGAGAGAAGAGGTGAGGTTCCTTGGGCACATAGTATCCAAACAAGGGTTAGCGGTAGACCCTGCTAAGGTAGTGGCGGTACAGGATTGGAAGACACCAAGGAATGCAACTGAGGTCCGAAGCTTTCTAGGACTAGCAGGTTTCTATCGAAAATTCATAAGGGATTTTGCGAAAATCTCAGCTCCGCTCACAAAATTGACCAAGAAGAATCTAGTGTTCAATTGGGACTTGGATTGCGAATTTGCTTTCCAACGACTGAAAAGGGCTCTCACAACAGCCCCAGTTTTGACGCTGCCAGATGGGAGCAAGATGTTCACTGTTTATACAGATGCATGTGGGACAGGGCTAGGCGCCGTCTTAATGCAAGAAGGAAGGGTAGTAGCTTATGGCGGGAGGCAGTTGAAAGTGCACGAAAAGAACTACCCAAGCCACGATCTTGAGTTAGCCGCCATCGTCTTTGCACTCAAGTCTTGGCGACACTATCTCCTAGGTGAGAAGTTCGAACTTTACACTGACCATAAATCGTTGAAATATCTTTTCTCGCAGAAGGATCTTAACTTGAGGCAACAAAGATGGATGGAGTTTCTTGCCTCGTACGATTTCGAAATCTCCTACACTCCGGGCAAAGGCAACGTAGTAGCAGACGCGTTGAGCCGAAAGAAATTGACCCTAAGCCCGTTGTTTTTGAAAGACAAAGCCTAGAGTTTATAGCCAGTTTCGACTTTAGGCCTTCCTCCGATTTCGTACCAGGCTTGCTAGCATCTCTCGAAGTGCGCCCAACTTTAGTGGATTCGGTAGGGGCAGCACAACGCGAAGACCCTCAGCTTGTGGAAACAATTGATAGGCTAATTAGGGGTGAGACTTCAAGTCACCTCAACAGATACTCCATCGACGATAAGGGGTTGCTAAGGCGGGACGGAAGACTATGCGTCCCACAGATAAAAGATTTAGTAAAGAAGGTTCTCGAGGAAGCACATCACTCCAAGATGACGATACACCCAGGCGGAGATAAAATGTACAAAGATATAAAAAGGACTTTCTTCTGGAACGGCATGAAAAAGGACGTGGCAGAATTCGTTTCTAAGTGCACGGTGTGCCAACAGGTTAAGGCGGAACAGAAAAAGCCTGGCGGACTGCTACATTTTCTGGAGGCCCCGCAGTGGAAGTGGGATAGCATCTCAATGGACTTCATCGATGGGCTACCTATGTCTAGGAGAGGCAACACTAGCATTTGGGTAATAGTGGATAGGCTTACTAAAAGCGCCCACTTTTTACCCGTCAAAAGTAAAAGAACTGCCTCATCCCTAGCATCACTTTACCTTAAGGAAATCGTTCGACTCCATGGAATACCATCTAGCATTGTTAGTGACCGAGACCCCATCTTCACTAGTGAATTTTGGCGGAGTCTGCAAGAAGCAGTAGGAACGCGGTTATGCTTGAGCACAGCCTATCATCCCCAAACCGATGGCCAAACAGAGAGAGTGAACAGAGTTTTGGAAGACCTTTTAAGGCTATGCGTCCTTGACTTCGGAGGGACATGGGAAGACCACCTTCCTTTGGTGGAATTTGCCTACAACAACAGCTATCAAGCAACCATCGGAATGGCACCCTTCGAAGCTTTATATGGAAGACCGTGCCGATCGCCCACTTGTTGGTGGGAGTCTACTGATAAGCTCATACTTGGACCAGATATGATCCGAGAGACTTCAGAGAAAGTAGACTTAATACGAAGAAGGATGAAGACGGCCCAAGACAGACAAAAGTCCTATGCCGATAAGAGAAGGACCGACCTTGAATTTGAGGTTGGAGACAGAGTTTTTCTCAAGGTATCACCACTAAGAAACGTTGTTCGTTTTGGAACCACAGGAAAGCTAGCACCAAGGTTCGTAGGGCCATTCCCTATCATCGAGAAAATTGGGAAAATGGCCTATAGATTAGAGCTACCTGAGAAGTTGGCTGGAGTCCACAACGTTTTTCACGTTTCACATCTCCGAAAATGTCTACATGAGTCAGCCGAAGTAGTAGAGCCAAACATCCTCGAAGAGGCCGAAGTGGAACGCGAAGCAACCATAAGAAAAGTTCCAACCCGCATCTTAGGAACGGAAGTGAAGAAGCTACGCAACCGTGAAGTCAAGCTCGTCAAAGTTCAGTGGAGCGACGCCGAGGAAGACGCGACTTGGGAAACTGAAGCTAGAATCCGTACAACCTACCCTTTTCTGTTCGAGGGTACATCCTTGATCTTTCCTTTTCCTTAAGTTGCGCTTTTATCCATCTTTTTAGGTATATTTCCTCGACCTTATCTTTTAGGTAGAAACCCTTTGGATGGAAACATGTAATTGAAACATGTTATGGATGATGGTTGCAAGTGGTTGCAAGTGATTGCTAGTGGTTGCTCGTGGTTGCATATACACACACAATCTAGGTTTTAGATCGGCTCAGTCACTTCATGTTGCATATGCATATATGTTTGCATTCGTATGTGGTTGAACTTTAATGTGTTGTCATGTGGATGCTGCATTTGTATTGAATGATTGTGCACTCATGTAGAATCAAAATAGGAAAATTTGCATACATAATGGATTCATGGCACTTACATAATTCGCATTAAGGAGGTCAACTGAATCAGTAGACCGCCTGATTTTGCATTAGATAAGTACATGTACACACACACTTCGCATATGATCATGAAGCATTAGAAGTCTTTTAAGGACAATGGATGCTCGTGTTTGATGGATGAGTAGATGGATGATTGGATGTTAGGATATACATTCCTCCTAACTTGAAGATTTCGGGGACGAAATCCTTTTTAAGTGGGGGAGAATGTAACACCCCGCGAATCCTATAACTGTGAAATTCACAAATTAAAGTATAATTAATTTCAAATCAAAGAACTAAGGGAAATGGGATACGCCATTGCGTTCGTCTCGAAAAAATACGCGAAATAGAGTCCGAGTTTTTGAAAAACGGAGTCCGTATGAAGAAGATATGGCCTTCGGAAGTTTCTGAATTAAATTTAAAATTCAAACAGAATAAAATAGTTTAAAATTAAAAATGGGGCCCAATGGGCCAGGGCGGAAGAACACCCGCCTAACGCACCCAGGTCGACTGGGCTATCGACCTGGTCTAGCCAGGTCGACAGGGCTGTCGACAGGCATGTCGACCTGGTCCAGAGCCAGGTCGAACCCAGTCCAACCTGGCTGGCCTATTCTATGTTGGTCGATTTTCTGTAGACTGCTTTGTCATTAGGGCTAGGTGGCAGGCTCTAATTGGTCTCTCCTTAGGATGAATGGCTACGATCAATCCAAGCAACATCAATGGCCCTAATCAGTTCATTACCCCGTATAAAAATGACCCTAGACTAAACCCTAATCTATTCATTCAAAAATAAGAACAAAGCCGCCATGTTGCTGAGGAACGACTAGGGGTAGCCACCAATTGGAGAGAGGATTAGGAGGCAAATTCTAAGACATAAAGCAACTCAATCAAATCAAACCGCATCTTCAAATCCCTAAATTTGAGAATTCGCCTCACCATTGTAAGTAGAGTATTATTTTGGTATGAACAAATAACTGTGTTGGTTTGTATACTTGATTGTGGTGATAAATAATTCATAATTTGTGCGTTACTATGATTCTTATCGATTTGGAATATTGTATACGTTTGGATATCCTCATATTGTGTTATAAAGAACTACATGCGGTAGTTCTATGCAAGTATACGTTTGGAATATTCACAAATTATGTAATCCATGTTGAAGCTACATGTATGTAGTTGATTAATTGAAATTCATGCAAGTTTGGGGTTTTGCTACTATGCCATCATAATGTGTATTTTTATACAAAAATCATTTTTGTGAGTAATTGGAATAAGTTTGGGTTATTATAATCCATATGAAATTATGTTGAGAATTTGGCATCATGATCTATGTATTAAGCCATGCTTTTGTACTAGAAAACCTATTTGCAAACTTATGAATATGACTAGGCTATGATTGATAATTTGCATAATTGAAATTGTTAACAAGAATTATATGATGACATATGTGGTACATAGCTAGGTTAGATTCAAAAATCCCTTTTGCAAGTTTGCATGACTAAAGTAAAAATCATGATTTCATGTTAGAAATATTTATGCCATGGTTATGTGAACAAATTTAACTATACTTTTGTATTAGCCACAAAAGTAGGCACCTTTGTAAACATGTAGTAGTCTTATGGACATGATTTGCTTATGTTTGACATTATGCCTAAATAAAAATATAGGTTCATGTTGTAGTTATGACTATGTGTCAATAATGATACCCAATTTAGATTCTTATCTCTACTACAAGTTTACATGCTTTGATTCATGTCACCTATGCTTTATGACCAAAGTATATGTTACCACTATGCAAGTACACCAGTTTCTATTTTGTAGTTCCAACGTTATGTTGCAAGTTCATACGCTCACCTTCCCCTTTTTGTGTATGTAATCACGCTTTAAGCCTCCCCTTTTCGCATGGCTAAGTTGGGCTTTAAAAGGCTAAGCCCAACATATATATAATAAACGGACGTGTTAAACGGGGGAAAATAACGTTGGGTTAAAATTACTAATGAATGAAAATATAAAATAGAAGGGCCCAAATTCAGGTATGGGTTGGGCCCATGATTGGTGTAACCTTTACACCATTAACTTAATAATGGGCCGCAAATATTTACATATAAGAAAATAAAGAAGAAAGACAAAATATGTAAATGTAGAACATACGATGTGTTTAACCCGAGGTTGGATTGAGTTGTGATGTAAACCTGCCCGGAACCGCCCGGCTGTCCAGTAGTCACAACAATACCTATCCAATGTGGGAGGTTAAACATGGAGCCCAATAAGGACCTGAGGTTAGACTGAGTTGTGGCGTAAGACTGCCCGGAACCAACCGGCAACAGGCAGCCACAACAATACCTGTCTAATGTGAGAGGTCAGGGCCTTAATAAGACAAGTAAGGCTGAGTCAGGATTGTTAGGATTAAGTGAACTAAAGACTTAATCAAAATGGAACATGCTAAACAAAACGGACTGGTGGGGGTTAGGTTAGAAAACACTTAACCAACTTAGCATGTTGGCTAGAGATAGAAAACCTAGTAACGGGGGACCCTTTTCAGCAGTAACCCTAGAAGGTGTATCAGGATACCCTGAAACTAGGCAGGGTGGGGCACGATTACTGGGCTGATTGTAAGAGGTCAAATCGACGGCGGTGGTGTAGCAGTGTAGGTTCTAACGGGGTGCGGGCGTGCACACACTCCGGCGCAGAAAAATAAGGCACTGGACACCAGTAGCATACCTGTGCATTCTAAGGTTGTGTCGGGCCGCCACCATGGGACTTGATACACCCCATGGTGGGACCAGCATAGGTAACTACAACATCGGGGGCCGTAAGACACATGTAACTATGCGAGTAGGAGCCGATCATCATTGAATGGATCACATCACCCTGATTATGGGGTGCCAGTTGGAAACTAGTTTATATGGGTTCAGAGATTAACATGGGGTACGATAGTTTATTCGACCCTAGACAACTTAACCAAGTTATAGTGCTTTCCCACTTCTTGTTTATACTTATCATACCCAGTTCTTTATTCATAGACAGAATAGTACTAGACTTACTCAGGCTTTATGTCTGACTCTACTTTTCTTTCGTCTTCTTTTCTTCCGTTCCCCCCCCCCCCAGGTCCACAGGGAGGGAACACAGCAGCTTGACCAGCCTTAACATCCAGCTTGAAGAAGAGAAATGTATTGCTTGGACCTTTCCATTTTGAACTATGGCTTTGGACAATCCACTATGGGGCCTTTGCAGTTTATCTATGTTTTATTTATGCTTCTTTAAAAGATGTAATCAAGACAGATTATGAAAGTGTTATGTTATGTTTTTGGGAAAAGATGTAAGACAATTATGGTGATATTGTTGTAGCACGTGTTTGCTTTTATGAAATAAAAGTTTGTTGTTTTTCCGCTGTTTACAAATATGTGTGTTCTTATATCTGTCTTGTATATCTGTGACTTATACTTATAAACCTCCACCAAAATTAGGGCATTCCCTTTGAGAGTGACCCTAAAGGAGGTGGGGTGTTTCAGTTTTGGTAGAAGGAGAGAGGAAGGGCGAGGGGGGAGGCGGCTATGGAGGCGGTGGCGGTCTGCCCGGTGGCGCGTGGGAGAGTTCGACGGGGTTCGAGGTGTTTGGGCTCTAACGAGGCGGGGGGAGGGTGGAGGCTCTCGAATCGAAGGGGAAAGAGGGGAGAGGAGGGGCGGCGGACTGGGGTGGGCGGCGGAGGTGGTGCGGCGGCTCCAGGATCGAGGGCGACGGGGATTTAGGTTTAGTTTTTTTTTCTGCCGATTTGAAAACGAGTAGGGGGGGCCAGAAGGATTAAAGGGGAAGAGGGAGAATATATTTATTTTTTTATTTTTTTATTTTAATTTGTAAAAAGTTGACTTTTACATACGACCCCTAAACGAGGCCCACCGCCTGTCGTCCATAGCGTTTTACCCCCATTCCGAACACAATGGGATATGTATCGCAAGCTGATGTGATCGTTTCGATTAGTTTCCGTTGAATTTACATTTAAATCACTATATGGAATTTTAAACGTACTTTTCAAATTACCGGGGTCACATACTAACTCTAAATATTCCCAAAAAATATTTTCTAGCTTCGTATTGACGATACGGTCCTAACAAAACTAGTTTCGTCGAATTCTGAGGCCGTTGGAAAAATGGCCAATTTCCAGTCGATTAAAATCAACTAAAACTGGTCAAATGCGTTTTCCTTTGCCACACTCACATATTGATTCGAAAAATTATGAAATTTGAAACCTAGCAATAAATTGACATCGCGGATCCAACAAAAGTGGTTTCGTCGAAATCCGAGGTCGTTTGCAAAATTCCCATTTTTAAGGGCCTGAATTCCATAGCGACTATTCAGAATTTTCAACTGGACATATCTTTTGATTCCCGCTATGAAATTTTGATCTTTCGGATTCGTTGGAAAGATATTATCAATCAGATCCTAATACTTTTGGTTTCACTAAAATCCGGATTGTTTTGCACCCGGTACATTCAATTGAAGTTTGAAATCGAATTATCGAACTACCGCGCCATTTTCAATTCCTTTTATAATTATATATAATTATTTATATTCTAACGACGACGCGTATAAATATATACGTTCGAAATATATTAAAAGTAAATTTCTCGTCGATATTATTTAAAATAATACATTTTAAATAATCAAAATTCGCTAAAATTGCCAAAATAAAAATTTTAAACTGGCCCAGATTTTCGGGTTGTTACATTGGGTTAAAACAGATGTTGTGTAAAACATCGTTACGACAACCCAAATACAGTATTTAACTAATTCTTATTCCACATTGATCTTCGAGCCTGAATCTTGCTACTTATCGGTATATCATGAAATCAACCAAGTTGGGGTATAATTACCTCTCAGACCTTGACTGAATAACATTTAACGTCAAAACAGACAAGACTACTTACTCGAACAATCAATACCATACAACTACTGATTTACTTTTAAACACGTATACACTTCCCCTTTCTATTCTTACTAGATTTTATTCTTATACTTCCTTTTTGATTATACTATTCTATTTCTAAGTTCGTTTTCTTATCGACTTCTATATATTTTGATATGTTAATTTCTAACTATCAAATTATCTTAAAAATATTCTATCTCCTTAAATTCCCGGAAAAATTCGCCATAACCTCCTTTGTACCGGGAGCATCGGGAAATTTCAAATAGCTTTCCCAGTCCTTCTTATCTCAAAAAGAAAAAGAAAAAGCCAAGCGGCTAGCCGATACGGCGCATAAAATCTCATATGGAAATTAAATACGTACCTTTTTGTCGGGCATTCTATTTATTTCACTTCTATACTTTATTCCAAACCTGTCTCCTGTATCTTTACCTGCCCAATCTATTTAAATATACCAAATCGTTTTAACTCAATTCGTTAATTATTTCTTTAGTCTATTTCTCCTTTTAATATTTGAATTCTATATTCAAACTCCAATTCGCTTCTATTATTCAATTTCTATATATCAAATTCTATTGTCTTCTATTTTTCAAATCCTATAATAAAAATTCCGTTTGAATTTCTATATCAAATTTATAGTTCAAATTCTATATTCAAAGTCTATTTAAATTTCTATATGAATTTTTCCATTTGAATTACTATATTCAAATTCTATAGTTAAACTCCATTTGAATTCTATTATTCAAATTCTATATTCAATTCCTATTTGAATTCTCTTCATTATTTATAAACAACGTTTATAACTTTAATTCAAATCCCACCTTTGCATTTATAGACAACGTTTATAAATTCAATTCAAATCCCATATTTTCATTTATAAACAAAGTTTTATAAATTCGGTTCAAATCCCATATTTTCATTTATAAAAAAAGTTTATAAATTCGATTCAAAACCCACCTTTGCATTTATAGACAACGTTTATAAATTCAATCACTTGTTTTATATACCTTCAAAACAAGTTAATATTTTCTATAGTTTTAAAGTCCATTTGAATTCTATATTCAAAGTCTATTTGAATTCTATATTCAAAGTCTATCGTCAAAGTCTATTTGAATTCTATATTCAAATACTATTGTTTAAAGTCCATTTGAATTCTATATTCAAATACTATTGTTTAAAGTCCATTTGAATTCTATATTCAAATACTATTGTTTAAAGTCCATTTGAATTCCTATGCATTATTTATAAACAACGTTTATAACTTTAATTCAAATCTCATCTTTTCATTTATAAACAAAGTTTATAAATTCAATATTCGTTCATATATATATTCAAAACAAGTTAATGTTTTCTATAGTTCATTTAAAAATTCAAATTCTATTTGTAAAAATAGAATTCACTTTTTAAATCTCAAATACTCTTTTCGATATTTTTATAAATCAATATTCAAGCCCCATTGATATTTTAAATAATCAAATCAACCAATTTTCAATCATTTGATTTTCAACACATCATATATGAATATATATGAAATCAAACAAACAACAACAGATAATATATTTTTGAGGAATCCAGTTGGATTCCTCCAACCTGTTTTCCTGCATCCACAGATGTTAGCACATAAATAATACCTATCCTGCTTCGAGGCAGGATATCGCGGTATAGAAGGTCATCCACTAATCATAGCGTCGGGCGTATAGGGTAATCATCCGCTATGGTACCGCGGGCATCCGCTAATGAGACTGCGGGAATCCAACCAATCAATCAGCCCAATATATATATATATATATAATAGTCCTAAATAACTAATATATTTAAATCAACCAAACAATATTCAAACAAGCACAGACAATTATTTTTAACTATATAAAAATAAATTCTAAATAAAAGTGAGTGAGGTTTACTCACCGATGATTTTTATTTGCATTTGTATCAATTTCAATTTCTCTTCATTGATTCCCGAGTCTCCGAACTCCACAAGGATGATTTCATTCGATTTCTCCTTGCCTAGGAAAAATCCGAACTTTATACATTAGGTACCGAATATCGTTAACCAGGTCTTATGCTAATATATATATATATATATATATATATATATATATATATATAAATATATATATATATAAATTAAATTTTCTAACTACCGGTAAACAACTAACGATTTTATATTTAAATATTTCACTTATTTAATTTAAATTTTGCATCATGATCTACTAAATAAAATTCCCTTTCCTGATTCCAAATTCCAAACAATAGTTAATACCATATTTTGTTTTCCTTTAACATTGTACTAATTTAGTTTTAACTAACATACTAATATTTTTAAACACAGTAAAAATATATTAAACTTCAGTAATTTAAATTTAAATTACCTTAGTTAAGCCTAATACCCCACGGATAATATCATTCTCCTTTACTCCAAACTGTTGCTCACCACCAGAACCATCGAACTACTCCCCTTCCAAGATAACGACTTTCACCAGGTAGAAACCACGAACTTTACAAATCACCACGGCTACCCTCACTTTCCTGACATTTATTGATGACACAGGACTTGCAAACCAACCACAGTCTCCCCCATTTAGCACATCGCAACTACCCAGATCTGACTCCCCCAAAACCATACTGTCGCACTCCAGTATAACGTCGATACCTCACACTATCAACCACGATTACCCTTTAATCAACATCAGCTTCGACCTCATCTCTGCGTCGCTCAAAAACTCAGTGTTGAAATCGAGTTCGAACCCTAGAATCGAAATCCATTTGAATAACTCCCACTTCATCGCGTAGCCATCGTGCTCCAGTTTAAGATCTGAAATTCGAATTCGAATTCGAACCCCCCTTTTACTCCCGAGATGATTTTCGATTTTTGGTCTTGGAATACCGAGGAACAAAACAGTTGGATTTTGAGGATTTGTAGAGCACGGCCTTTCATTTCTATTGCTCAAGATCTCGACAGAATAAAACAAGCACAAGCCAGAGTTTATTCTTCGAATTACTTGAAGGAGGATCAGTTTTCATTTCCATGCTGAAGGAAGAGGGAGTGGTTGCGATTTATATAGGAATATATGAATGTCGTGGCTTTGATTTTGAGCAGAGGAAAGGAGTGGTGAAATTCAAAGGAGGAGGTGTCCCTTTATTTTACCTTAAACTCTATCAAATTTTTATTTAAATTAAACTTGTATAATTTAATTTAAACTTCCCTGTGATTCTGAACTCCTTTCTGAACCCAACAACAGGCATCCCTAGGGTTATCACACTATTCTGAACACACTGGGACATGTCACGAAGTCCAATTCGATCATCCCGAACAGATATTAATTCAAATCGATTTAAATTAAATTTCTAACCATTTAAATTCTTCGATAATTATTGAATATTATTATTCTAATTCAAACAGAATTTTGTATTGATTATCTGAACTGATTTCAAATCAGTTTTCACTTCGAATTCAGTTATTCGCTGATTCCTTATTTTGATAATTTAATATGTATGATATTAAATCGAAATCGATATTTAAATCGATAACATAAATATAAAAATTCATTTATATTATCAACTAAATATTTAAATCCATTCTAAATATTTAAAATTAGTTGGTCGAAATCCCGGGTCATTACAATCTTCCCCACTTAAAATAATTTCGTCCTCGAAATTGCTAAGGTAGAAAAAGTGCTACAAACCCATTAACTTTCAGAACTTATTTATGTTGATATTCAACATTTCAAACTTCCTTACGTACCTCTCTCTCGAATAGATCCTTATTCGATAACTCCTCCCTTCGAATAACTATATTCGATAATCTCTCTTTCGAATAACTAGATTCGAAAACCTTTCTTCGAATAAACTATATTCGATTTTACTCCATCGAATAACTAAATTTGATAACTCCTTCGAATAACCAATATTCTATAACTCACTTCGATTAAACTAATCGATAACTCTTTTCGATTAAACTGTAATCGATAACTCCTTCCGATTAACAAATAATCGATAACTCCTTTCGATTAACAAATAATCGATAACTCCTTTCGATTAACAAATAATCGATAACTCCTTTAACTCTATTCGAATAAACTATATTTGATAAATTCTAATTGAATAACTAATGTTCAATTAACTCTATCTGGTTAACTCTTTCTCTAATCGATTTATTCTAACTCTAATCGATTATTTCTAACTCCAGTCGACTTCTCCTATTCGAATAACTCCTATTCGATAGCGTTTATTCATTTATAAAGATTTACTTTTAGTAACAGTTCTTCACTTTATAGATGTTCTCATTAATAACGTTACTTCACTTATACAAGTGTTGTGTACCCATTCTATTTAAAACTATCGGTGTTAAAAACTAATATCTCTTCTCTATATAAGTTCAGACTTATATATCGAATGATAAATATTTAATTTAATTTATAAACTGTTATTTATAAATTAATCCTTTCTATTTATCTGTTAAAAACAGATTCCCATTTTCTATTCATTTTCTGAATATTCCTTTGATTAAACTCTATTTATTTAACAAATAAATATCTCATTTATAACATTCTATTTATTTTCTATAAATAAATATTTCCATCTAATCTATTTGTAAATGTTTTACGAATATTCCCTCCTCCTATTTGTTTGCACATAACTTCCTTTGCATTTGCTGTTACAAATATATTTCCTTTATATTTGACTTACAAATATATTTTCTTTTTAACTCTTTTGGTTTTTCCTTTATTCACACCCAATTGATTTTACTCAATTTCTTCATTTTGATCCATTTAACTTACTTAAGTTAAATTTAATTTCAATCAATCAAATTCCCATTAACTAGTTGCTAATTAACCGTTTTGCCTATTTCACCCTTTTTATTTGAATATAACATGTTCAAATATATGTCAACTAAATTTTAAACTAATCTAATTGTATTTTCAACTCGAGTTATATATTTGATTTCGAATATAAATTCTCAATCTCTTTCACTTATCCAAAAACCCAATTTCGATTCAAATTCCCTTTAACTAATTATTCACCAATTTAGTTAATTCTATTTAACCATTTTAAAACATGATTTTTGTCTTAAAAATCATTTCACTTACTTCACTGGAGTTCATATTTATTTTATATCTCCAGTCTGGATTTTTCTAATGCCAATTCGGATTTTATTTCCTAACAATCCTTTTATTTATTCAATTAAACCGTTATGGTTTTATAATGGTTCTGGCGCTGCTTTTCAAAAAATTTGATTTTGATATAACTCAAAATCTATACGACGAAATCCATATTTTTCTCTTTCATTAGAAAACTATTATCCAACCGGTCCCGACGATTCTTGTTTCAAAGAATTCCGACTTCAATCGAGTTCTGTATACTAAATTGAAATTCGAATCGCCAATTTACGAACTGCTGCGCTACGACGAGCTCGTTTTAATTATATTTATAAATATAAACGTTCTAACTTCGTTTATAATAAATTCAACTCCATTCTGATATATTTTTAATATATATCCAATCCATTCCAACATAATATTCCCGATCTATTTCTCTTCAAATATTCAAGTCCTCTACATCTACAATATTCAAATTCCATTTGAATTTCTTTATTCAAACTCTATATTTGAATTTCCTTCTATTCAATTTCTATTTGAATTTCTTTATTCAAAATCCATTTCAGATCCCTTATTCAAATTTCTATTTGAAATCCTTTGAATTTAAATTCTATTTTAACTCCTTTTGTTTTCTTTGAATTCTAATATTCATCCTCCACTTTATATTCTCTTCGAAATTCTATTTAACCAAATTCCATTTGAATTCTAATATTCAAATCCCTATTTGACTTTTCTTTATTCAAACCCATTTGAATTCCTTTGAATTCAAAT
This sequence comes from Allium sativum, assembly GCA_030737875.1. Taxonomy (NCBI): domain Eukaryota; kingdom Viridiplantae; phylum Streptophyta; class Magnoliopsida; order Asparagales; family Amaryllidaceae; genus Allium; species Allium sativum. Next base: position 30,168 of record JASFAX010001179.1, read on the forward strand.
TCAACAACAACAACAACAAAGCCATATATTTCTATTTGAATTCCTTTGAATTCCTTTTGAATTCAAATTCCATTTCAATTTTTCTTATACAATTTCTATTTGAATTTTCTTTATTCAAACTCATTTGAATTCCTTTGAATTCAAATTCTATTTCACTTCTATTCGAATTATATATATATATATATTCAAATTCCTTTATTTTACTTCTATTTGAAATCTATATTTCATTTCCCATTTCAAAATTCCTTTGAAGTTATATATATATATATATATATATATATATATATACTTATATCTATCTCAAATTCAAAACATTTGAATTTTCCAACAACTTGTTTCTTTTCAACAAATTTCCATCAAAACTTTTCTAAGGCAGCAATTCATCACTTAGAAACTCGAAAATGAACACTGATGATGTTGCGACCATCATCAGAATTATTTCCCAGCCACTGAATGAGTTCAGTGCTATATTTCTTTCAAAATCCATTCAAATGATTTTTATTCAAAAATCCTTCCAAAATAAAGCTATATTCTTTTAATATACTTTTTCCAACTTCCCAGGATTTTATATTCTGAATTCTGGTTGGAATTCAATTTCAATTTATCTCATTTGTATATTTGATTTCATATACAAATTCTACTGGTTATATATATATATATAACTATTCCTGTTATTTAATCTAATTTGATTATAATCCTAACAATCAACTTAACTATTTAAAAACAATATCGTGTCTAATCTTCTGTTCAAGTGTTTATAAATTCCTATCGACTTCGTGGCGTCCCACGATTCGACCAAAATTTATACTCCACTCAACAGACTAGTCAACACAATATAAAATAGTTTTTATATCAAATAACAAATACGCTCTCTCGTATATATATATACACTCAACTCATTCTAGGATACTACTGATCCTATCTCTAATGAGCACACTTCCACACAGCCTAGGTATTCGCTCAACCTAAGCTCTGATACCAACTGTAATGACCCAGATTTCCGTAACATCAGAGTTGACTATATAACCCCCTATCATGCGACACATTCCTTAAAGCACGCAACATGGACTGGTATGAGTAAACAGTTTAAAACAGTTTCAGAAAACTAAATGATATCTCATAAGACCACGCCGTATAACACGGAACGGGTTTTTCCCTTATGAGAATCCAAACACTTGACTTATCTTTATATCAAAACTCTTTTGATATTTTAATAATGTCTAAATCAAGTAAATAACAATCTAGTGGAACGTTTGCATCTCACGTTCCACATATATAATTACAATCATAAACCGCAAGCACGTATTGGGTAATGGGTTTCCAACTATGACAAGGTATGGAATCACCTTCCGCTGGTATATCTCTAGAGGAGAATATACTGAGTTCAACAAGAACATCTTGCAACTCAGCCACACATGACCGACCACTCATTTCGCTTGAGTGTATCGAATGTATATCACCAACGATTGGGATCAGCAACCGTTTCCCGAATGGGACAGCATCGACAATAGATTTTTAGAAGTAAATGAAACTCTAGATCAGGTGATTATACAGCCTAATAGGTGCGACCTACATAGCCATGCTGCTTGCCCGATTTCTGTCATTTACCGGATGATGAGGCTAGAAGCTACACTTTATCATCACACCAGATTCACTTCGAATGCCACATCGTCAAATCCATCAAATCACCGATTGACGTCCTCAACAGTACATTACGTGTTAGCTAAAAGAAGTTCCCTTCTCCGCTTCCACTCTTGGTACGGTTGAAGAAATCAATGTACGTGACCTTTCTGGAAATACTCTGTCAGACATTCATCCATACACGTTACCCAGGAACAGGATGAACCGAAGGTACTATTTCTATAAATAGAAAAAGTCCTTGCACTCTACTCCGTCTTCGATTATCTTTATATGATCTGATTCGCACGCTACTGCCGATATGAAGTGGTTCTTCGGATAATAATCCAACCGGTCTCTCCATATTGACAACGATGGTCAAAACTTCGATAGTCTGTGACTTAACTATCGAATAAAAACAAGTGTTTCGATAGTCGATGATTTAACTATCGAATAAAACAAGTGTTCATCCAAACATCCAACAATCAGTGAGCCTTTAATTAATATTCCATTAATTAAATCTCTTCTCTATTACTTTATCAATATTTGTCAACCAAATATTTTCAATAACCATATTGGCCTTATACGTTATTTGGAAAACATTTCCATATATCGCCTTCTTTTATTTTCTAAACTTTAGAAAATATTCATTATTCTATTTCCAAGCTTTGCACATATTTGGGTTAAAACAGATGTTGTGTAAAACATCGTTACGACAACCCAAATACAGTATTTAACTAATTCTTATTCCACATTGATCTTCGAGCCTGAATCTTGCTACTTATCGGTATATCATGAAATCAACCAAGTTGGGGTATAATTACCTCTCAGACCTTGACTGAATAACATTTAACGTCAAAACAGACAAGACTACTTACTCGAACAATCAATACCATACAACTACTGATTTACTTTTAAACACGTATACACTTCCCCTTTCTATTCTTACTAGATTTTATTCTTATACTTCCTTTTTGATTATACTATTCTATTTCTAAGTTCGTTTTCTTATCGACTTCTATATATTTTGATATGTTAATTTCTAACTATCAAATTATCTTAAAAATATTCTATCTCCTTAAATTCCCGGAAAAATTCGCCATAACCTCCTTTGTACCGGGAGCATCGGGAAATTTCAAATAGCTTTCCCGGTCCTTCTTATCTCAAAAAGAAAAAGAAAAAGCCAAGCGGCTAGCCGATACGGCGCATAAAATCTCATATGGAAATTAAATACGTACCTTTTTGTCGGGCATTCTATTTATTTCACTTCTATACTTTATTCCAAACCTGTCTCCTGTATCTATACCTGCCCAATCTATTTAACTATACCAAATTGTTTTAACTCAATTCGTTAATTATTTCTTTAGTCTATTTCTCCTTTTAATATTTGAATTCTATATTCAAACTCCAATTCGCTTCTATTATTCAATTTCTATATATCAAATTCTATTGTCTTCTATTTTTCAAATCCTATAATAAAAAGTCCGTTTGAATTTCTATATCAAATTTATAGTTCAAATTCTATATTCAAAGTCTATTTAAATTTCTATATGAATTTTTCCATTTGAATTACTATATTCAAATTCTATAGTTAAACTCCATTTGAATTCTATTATTCAAATTCTATATTCAATTCCTATTTGAATTCTCTTCATTATTTATAAACAACGTTTATAACTTTAATTCAAATCCCACCTTTGCATTTATAGACAACGTTTATAAATTCAATTCAAATCCCATATTTTCATTTATAAACAAAGTTTTATAAATTCGGTTAAAATCCCATATTTTCATTTATAAACAAAGTCTATAAATTCGATTCAAAACCCACCTTTGCATTTATAGACAACGTTTATAAATTCAATCACTTGTTTTATATACCTTCAAAACAAGTTAATATTTTCTATAGTTTTAAAGTCCATTTGAATTCTATATTCAAAGTCTATTTGAATTCTATATTCAAAGTCTATCGTCAAAGTCTATTTGAATTCTATATTCAAATACTATTGTTTAAAGTCCATTTGAATTCTATATTCAAATACTATTGTTTAAAGTCCATTTGAATTCCTATGCATTATTTATAAACAACGTTTATAACTTTAATTCAAATCTCATCTTTTCATTTATAAACAAAGTTTATAAATTCAATATTCGTTCATATATATATTCAAAACAAATTAATGTTTTCTATAGTTCATTTAAAAATTCAAATTCTATTTGTAAAAATAGAATTCACTTTTTAAATCTCAAATACTCTTTTCGATATTTTTATAAATCAATATTCAAGCCCCATTGATATTTTAAATAATCAAATCAACCAATTTTCAATCATTTGATTTTCAACACATTATATATGAATATATATGAAATCAAACAAACAACAACAGATAATATATTTTTGAGGAATCCAGTTGGATTCCTCCAACCTGTTTTCCTGCATCCACATATGTTAGCACATAAATAATACCTATCCTGCTTTGAGGCAGGATATCGTGGTATAGAAGGTCATCCACTAATCATAGCGTGGGGCGTATAGGGTAATCATCCGCTATGGCACCACGGGCATCTGCTAATGAGACTGCGGGAATCCAACCAATCAATCAGCCCAATATATATATATATATATATATATATATATATATATATAGTCCTAAATAACTAATATATTTAAATCAACCAAACAATATTCAAACAAGCACAGACAATTATTTTTAACTATATAAAACTAAATTCTAAATAAAAGTGAGTGAGGTTTACTCACCGATGATTTTTATTTGCATTTGTATCAATTTCAATTTCTCTTCATTGATTCCCGAGTCTCCGAACTCCACAAGGATGATTTCATTCGATTTCTCCTTGCCTAGGAAAAATCCGAACTTTATACATTAGGTACCGAATATCGTTAACCAGGTCTTATGCTAATATATATATATATATAAATATATATATATATATAAATTAAATTTTCTAACTACCGGTAAACAACTAACGATTTTATATTTAAATATTTCACTTATCTAATTTAAATTTTGCATCATGATCTACTAAATAAAATTCCCTTTCCTGATTCCAAATTCCAAACAATAGTTAATACCATATTTTTTTTCCTTTAACATTGTACTAATTTAGTTTTAACTAACATACTAATATTTTTAAACACAGTAAAAATATATTAAACTTCAGTAATTTAAATTTAAATTACCTTAGTTAAGCCTAATACCCCACGGATAATATCATTCTCCTTTACTCCAAACTGTTGCTCACCACCAGAACCATCAAACTACTCCCCTTCCAAGATAACGACTTTCACCAGGTAGAAACCACGAACTTTACAAATCACCACGGCTACCCTCACTTTCCTGACATTTATTGATGACACAGGACTTGCAAACCAACCACAGTCTCCCCCATTTAGCACATCGCAACTACCCAGATCTGACTCCCCCAAAACCATACTGTCGCACTCCAGTATAACGTCGATACCTCACACTATCAACCACGATTACCCTTTAATCAACATCAGCTTCGACCTCGTCTCTGCGTCGCTCAAAAACTCAGTGTTGAAATCGAGTTCGAACCCTAGAATCGAAATCCATTTGAATAACTCCCACTTCATCGCGTAGCCATCGTGCTCTAGTTTAAGATCTGAAATTCGAATTCGAATTCGAACCCCCCTTTTACTCCCGAGATGATTTTCGATTTTTGGTCTTGGAATACCGAGGAACAAAACAGTTGGATTTTGAGGATTTGTAGAGCACGGCCTTTCATTTCTATTGCTCAAGATCTCGACAGAATAAAACAAGCACAAGCCAGAGTTTATTCTTCGAATTACTTGAAGGAGGATCAGTTTTCATTTCCATGCTGAAGGAAGAGGGAGTGGTTGCGATTTATATAGGAATATATGAATGTCGTGGCTTTGATTTTGAGCAGAGGAAAGGAGTGGTGAAATTCAAAGGAGGAGGTGTCCCTTTATTTTACCTTAAACTCTATCAAATTTTTATTTAAATTAAACTTGTATAATTTAATTTAAACTTCCCTGTGATTCTGAACTCCTTTCTGAACCCAACAACAGGCATCCCTAGGGTTATCACACTATTCTGAACACACTGGGACATGTCACGAAGTCCAATTCGATCATCCCGAACAGATATTAATTCAAATCGATTTAAATTAAATTTCTAACCATTTAAATTCTTCGATAATTATTGAATATTATTATTCTAATTCAAACAGAATTTTGTATTGATTATCTGAACTGATTTCAAATCAGTTTTCACTTCGAATTCAGTTATTCGCTGATTCCTTATTTTGATAATTTAATATATATGATATTAAATAGAAATCGATATTTAAATCGATAACATAAATATAAAAATTCATTTATATTATCAACTAAATATTTAAATCCATTCTAAATATTTAAAATTAGTTGGTCGAAATCCCGGGTCATTACATATATATTATATATATTATACATATATTTAGTGGCCTGAATAGAACGTGCCGCGGTAGTTCACGAATTTCGGCCATTGACTTCGATTGGACATTACGGGAGATCCGACCGTCGGATTCTCCTAAAACCGGAACCTTTGGGTTTGTATCGAAAAGAGCTTTCTAACGAATACAAGAAATTAGAAATCTAACGATTGGATTTGGAATTATGTCCAAATCAAATTTGGAAAAGGTCGTTGTAAGTGTAGTGTGATGGCCATTTATGGAAATCGACAGTACGGCCCTTGATAAAATTATTAAAAATATTAATAATTTGTGTAAAATCATAATAAATGATTCGGAAAGAATTGGGATGAAAAATTCCATATTTGAAAGGATAAAAATATATTTTATCGAAATGAACTAGTTATTAACTAGAATTATAATCCAGTTATTTTTAAATAAATAAATTGGATTTGAAATGGTTTTAAAAATAACCAGAATTTCCAATATATGAATTGGAATGGATTTGAATCGAAATTATCTTCGGAATATTTCGATATTGGATTCCGTGATTATATGGATGTTGTGGAGGATTTTGGAAGATATATATATCGTTATTCCAATACGATATTTGTTGATTTGAGAATTTGATATTGAATATAAGCCGATATATTTTCTATTCAGAGCCTTGTATTTAATATCAAATTGGATTTTGGGTTTGTCGTTAACGGTGTTTTCATTAACACTGTTCTTAGACCCAAATGAGAAAAGAATAAATATTTTAAATAAGATTTAAAGGAGTTTACCAATTAATTGATATTTAATTGGAATTGAATTGAAATTGATTTTGGGTTTATCGTGAATGGTGTTTTAAATAACAACACTTATTCTTTAACCCGATTAACAATGGAATGAGATTTTGGGTTTGTCGTGAATGGTATCTTTAATAATACTGTTCTTAGAACCCAATGGAGTTAAAAAAATTAGAAACTTACTGGAGATTTGCTAAGTTGAATGGTTTCCTGGGTATTGATCTGATGTTGGTTTCGGCCTTCGGGATTAATACTTAGGGAATTGTTCTCTTACTAATTTACAGTTAGAGACTGATGGGATGGGGTCTTCAATAACACTGTTCTTAAACCCCATGTGAAAAGAATAATTCTTTTAATTAAGATGTAGAGAAGAATTATCAATTAATTAACATTTAATTGGATTTGAAATGGAATGTGAATTGGGTTTATTGTGAACTATGTTTTTAATGACATTCGTTCTTTTACCCGATTTACAGTGAAATAAGATTTGGAACTTATAAATCTTTTTATTAAAGATTCAGTGGAGATTTTCCAAAGTAAAGTTTTCCAATTTAATATATTGGAATGGAATGGAATTCGGTTTGATAATAATCGAAGTGAGTTTCTGTGGAGGAAGACTGTTAATATATATGGAATTTAAAAGGCTTTGTCATTATTGCATTTATATTATTAGTCGGATACGGAATTTGACATCGATTATATATTGATTTGTTTTCCGTGAAAATTCCATAATTAATTGAATGGAATTTTGGGTTTATCATGAGCTATGTTTTAAATGATATTAGTTCCTTAACCTAGTTAAATATAAGATTAATTTCTTAACTTGGAATAATAATTAAGTAATAATTTTCGAGATTACAACGGAATTGTAGTTTTAATTAATCTTTAATTACATTGAAATAGGAATGTGATAAATTGAATTATCAATTTTGGGAAATGATCGAGAATGGAGTACCACCAGTTTTACTCCAGGCGATAGTTAAATCTTTAATTAGATTTGAACGTGAAATGGTAATTAAATTTATCGATGACACCATGGTGTTAGATATGAAGTATTACCAGTTTTGCTTCATGGGATGAATAGGTTGGAATTGGGAAATTAAACAAATGGTTACTTCCATAAGGATCGCTAATCCTGACTAGTTTGGATAAACCTTAATTTGGTTTGAATTGAAACCCAAAAGAAGATTAAAGAATAAATTTAAAGAATTTATCTTTGATAAAATTAATGGGAACCTTTCCTAAAGTATAAGAATATTTGAATAAAGGAATATTCTGGATTGGAATGAGGCATATGTTATGTTTTTATAGCACTTGTTTATTATATACGCAAGTTATTCAGAAAGACTGGGTTCATCCCATTCTGAATAACTGATTCGACGATAAGTCGACGATGAAGACGGTGGTTAAAGACCAGAGGTCTTCACGTCGTTTGGATGATTATTGATGTCTTAATTGGGCTGTACACCTAAGACAAGGTAATAAGTGGTGATCGTCCAGACGTACTTGGAGATCGACTGGATATGCGAGGACCTCTCTCCTATATTGGACATATGGGACGAGTAATAAGGTGCCTCCGGTTTCGTTCAAACCCAGAACGAACTTGTAAATGGATATGTATCTGACATCGGATTTCATTCTGTGTGATTGATAGACATTTGTTGCATAGCGTGAATTGCCTGTGTGGCATGTTGAGATGCAAATGATTAAGGCTTCTGTTGAAAAGCAGAGTCTTGTGGTTGATGATCAAAGCACGATTTTAATATAGCATAGCTTTGTGTAGCGTTAATTCGCGAGCCTCACATCCCAGTGTGAACCAGAAACAGGAGAGGACCTCAGGGAGGACATGCTTTTCCTTCTAGCTAGGAGTGGTGTCTGGGTTTTGCACGCCCAGATGTTTTACTTATGTGGATGATGGATAGCAAGGCGCATCGAATATATCGGCACTGCGGGGCCGATGGATGGTATGGTCCTTATGCAGATCAATTTTATGCCCTATAGGGCAGGGAAACGTAGCGTTCAGGCATTTTAATCCACATCAAGTGGATCGGCCCTGACGATCCAAGGCTTGTCTGCGCGCTTGCTTGAGGCTCGGGCTAGAGAGTCTCAAAGCGGTAAGGACGATCCCTTGCCTTGGTTCACAGATGGAAATCCAACTTCCAATACGTGACATTGCGGTTTTGGCTGTAGAGCCTAGTATTGGCGACATGATATATGGTACCCATGCCGTCTAGGATTGATACATTTATATTTGAAGTTGTTTTATACACTATGCACTTATAATAGTATCAAATGATTTGTTTTAACGTACCAAGCATGTTTGGCTATTATAAGGAAAATCCTACCCTCCGGCTTGCATTGCATTGTGTGATGGGACCTGGGTCTTATAATAGCTTCACTGTTCCAAAAAGCATTACGCTGTTTTGTTATATGCAATGGTACTCTTGGGAGGAAATCCATTCCATGTTATATGGCGTGGTCTCTTGATATATCTGATTTTAAAGTAAAGTTTTTGACAAATGTTTTAGTTCTCACACCAGTCACATGACTGATCTGGAGTTTATTGTTTTGACCTAAACTTTGGGTATCTATATTTTCCACATGAGCAGCTAGTAGTTTTGGTTTTGCAGATTTATATTCACAGGATCCTGGTTTACAGCTGGAACGATATTCGGAAAGCCCTGTATCCGTTTATCTCTTTTAGTTGTGTTTTGTATTATTTTCTGCTGCTATATGATGTATTTTAAATCTCTGATATTTTACAATGTGTAATATTTATTCATACTCTACTATTCTTGTACTCTGATGGAAATTGTTGTAATAATCAATGAAATGTTTTTCTGCTTGCGTTCGGATTTGTCGTGTTCTCAACTCAATCCGGGCTTCCTTTACGAGGAAGTTCGGGTCGTTATAATTGATTTTTGTTGATTAATCCCAGCTATTACCCTAGATGTTACGGGCATCAAATAAACCCGGGATTAATCATTAAAATGAATTAAGAACGTAGGTTGAAATGATAAATACATATGACACTGATTTGGATTGAAATGATATACATCCTTTCCCAAAATACTAAAAATTAAATTTTTAGTATTACATGGCCGTCAGATAGAAAATTATATACGGACACCGGTTGGTTAAATAAAAAATGTTTTTTACTTGAATTTTTTAGTATTATAAAAAAATGTTTTTTTTATCTCGAATTTTTGAATATTATTAAAAAAAATTATCTTGAATTTTTTAATATAATTTTAAAGGACAAAATAAGTGATACTATTAATCGATTTTCTTTAAATTTGGACTTTTTGCTTTGAAATTAAAATTTTCAATTTTAATAGAATTCGTAAATATTGATAACTGAAGTTGAACTGAATTGAATATGAACTAAGTTTATCAAAATTGAATTGATTATCCATCTTTGATATTACTTTAAAAATAACCCGATTTATAGTAAAAATTTGAATTGTGAACTCAAATTTTTATTGAATAATTCAAAGTGAGAATTATAATTGAAATCTGATTATTAAATCGAATTGTTTGAAATCGAACTGTTGAATTGAATTGAAATATAAATGGGAAGTCAAACCCTTTTGAATTAAATATCGAAATTTAATCAATTGACTTGAAATTGAAATATGTTTTCCTGTTGGTTAAAATTATGAAGATATTATTCTAATTCCAACTATAGTATTTTTAAACCAATTTATAAACAATTTTATTTTTGTAATAATAATTTTTCTTTATAAATTATTTACCTTATAACTATTTTACTTTATTATTTATTTTAAAACAACTATTTTAATATTTAACTACTTATTTTATAAACTACTTTAATATTTTACCTATAGATTTTACTAGATCTGAAATTCTATTTTAAATACAATCCATTTATTTTCAAACTATTTCAATTATATGTCTAAACTATTTAAATATATATATATATATTTATTTAACTATTTTAATAATCAAATTATTTTAAAACTTGGAATTGTTTAAAGATTTAAGTTTCGGTTTAAATGGAGATTTTATTTTGAAATATTCTATTTTGATTATTGAAATGATTTTTAATTTTTTTTGATATTTTGATATGAAGTGCGAACCCCTTTGAAATATAAAAGAGCTGACCAGTGTGAAAAATGTAAACAATTAGTTGTTAAAGAGACCGGGATCGGATATTATCATACTCTCTGCCCATACCGAAAACCACTTTACAACTGTGTACGCGGTGGAGTTCCAGAATGAAGTAGGTTGATTTGGAGGCGATTACTGGATTTGAAGAAAGAGAACAATGATGGATGTCCTTGACCTTCGGGTCATAATTAAAATGACTAAAATTGGGCTATACCATGACCAAGTGGGTTAGCTACCCCCATCGGCAACACTTCTTCCTTTATTACTATAGTCCCTCGGTTTGATTGATTTGATTTGATGTGCATCCGTGATTTGGGAGTGTTGTCCGAGGTGAGCGGTAGTAGCGGCTATGCGTTACCACCAGTCCGGGCGTGCAACTAGTATATTCATACTCTGGGCATTCCTTATGTGCCTTATCATATTATCCTGATCGAGACCCCTATGATTTAGATTTAATGTTATTGTATCACGGCGCATCCATATCCGCTGACGTACTGGTGTGTTATATGCAAACTGTACGACAACAGTATAAATGGTGTAAGGGTAATAATGGTAATCCCGCTTACACTATTTTAATATTTTATATTTAATCATAGACACTATTATAATAGCGTATTATATTATATAGTATATAGTTTAACGGATCCTTAGGAGATGGAAATTCCCGTAACATCTTTAAAGTTATTACACTCATATTATCGCATGAATTTGATTTAACTATTATGAGAATATTTTAGTTCTGATCCGAGTATTTTTGTATTTTCATTTATGCTCGGGTCATCCTGAGTTTTCAGTTATTAAAGACGATGTTATGAAGATAAAGATGGAGTTTGCCAAAAGTATTATTATTTATTTCCGTTGCAAATATTGGTATGTTTATTATAGTTAACTCTGATAATTGTTGTCAAATATAATGAAATATATGTTTTTAACAGCTTCATGAACTATTATTTATTTATTATATTTTGTCCTTCCGCTGTGAGATTCTGTGTTTGTTTTTCTTCTTCTCTTCTTTTCCTTATATAAATCCCAATAACTATCCGCTTTTTTGATTTGTTTATGTCAACATTGAGGATCATTGTCGATTTAAATGGTCAAAAATCTCGGATGTTACATTTGGTATCAGAGCTTTGGTGTAACGACCCAGAAAATCTGAACCAATTTAAAAATTTTAAATTGGCTAAAATAATGGATTTTAAATATTTAAAATAAACATTTAAAATAATAGAGATGAAAAGTGAGTTGAATCGACAATTTAAAACGAATATAATTAATAATAATTATAAACAAGGCCGAAATGGCGCTGTAGTTTCAAAAATTGGATTCAAACTTTGTCGGACTATACCGGGTGCAAAACAAAACGGATTTTAGTGAAACCAAAAATATTTAAATCTGTTAGTGAATACCTTTCTAACGAATCTGAAAAATCAAATTTTCATAGCGGAAAGCAAAAGTTATGGCCGAATGAATTTTCAGAAAGGTCGCTATGGAATTTATATAGCCCGTGAAATTTGCCATTGTGCATACGACCTCGGAATTCGACGAAACCACTTTTGTTGGATCCAAGATGTGAAGTTATTGCTAGGTTTCAAATTTCATAATTTTTGAAGCTAAAATGTGAGCGTGGCAAGGGAAAATGTGTTTTGGTCAATTACAGTTAAATTGGATCGACCAGAAATGGGCCTTTTTGCAAACGGTCTCAGAATTCGACGAAACTAGTTTTGTTGGGACCGTGTCGTCAAAACATAGCTAGATTTATTTTTTTGGAATTTTTCGAATTAGTTTGTGGCCCTGGCAAATTGAAATGCACGTTCAAATCAAATATTGAATGTTTTATACTTTAATCTGAAGGGAAACTGACTGAAACATTCGAATGGGCCTTCGAAACATATCCCATTGTGTTCGGAATGGGGGTAAAACGTTAGGGACGATAGTCGTTGGGTTTGGATTGGTGGTCGTGTCAGAAAACCCCATTTAAAACCCACCGGCCAATCAGAATTTAATAAAAAAAAGAGAAAACACGGAATTTCTCTCTCCCCGACCTGCGATCGACGACGACCACTGCTCCAATCTTCCCAGCCACTTTCCGACCAAACCACGCTCCAACACAGCCTGCTCCAATTCAACTTTTCGAAGCTCTCCCTTCCCTCTTCAGATCAAGACAAGAAGCGCCCCTCCTCATCGCGTGTTGGACGAGATCCAGCTCCTCAAAGTCTCGTCGTTCGAGGCCGAATCGCTCCTCCCCTGCGAAATCGAGTTGACCACCAGTGGTGGCGTCAGGTGCGCCTCTCGGAGCGCTAGGGCGTGGTGAAGGCCGGTCGTTACATCGTTGCATGGATTTGCGTGAAAATCAAAACCTAGTTTTGAACATTTCAGAAAGGTATACGGCTTGTTTTATTTTCAGCTGTTTTAACACTTTTAAACCGTTGCAAACTTTGAAAAATCATATCTTTTTGCTGTGTTAATGAAATTCAATGAAACAGGAAACATCGTGACCGTGTGGACGCCTTCTACATTTTAGAAGAGACCGCATATTTTTCTGAGCCTTCTGCTATTTTTGGTGGAGTGGAACCCAAAGTGAGATTTCTAATTTATAAACGATATGGAAAACGACGATGTATAAATTATATAGTCAATGTATGAGTTATATAAGCGTTGTAAACCGCTTGTATAAGCGCTGTATAAGTTGTATGTTCGATGTATAAGTTATATATGCGTTGTAAAAATTATATATGTGTTGAAATAGAAGTGAATTGCTATATATATATATATATACGCCCCTCGTCCACAAACCATGGACGATATTTATTGATTGTGATTGGTGTGAAAATTGATTGATAGCGAATAGTTGTTTGTGGTTGATATTGATTGATTGTGGTTGAAAAATACCCGTTTGTGGTTGAGAAATATTTGGTTGAAACCACATAGGATTAGTTTGTGGAAATGAAATAAATATATACATGCCGCCTACGTGCGAACTAGATGCATGATCCCCATTGTCAAAAACCGCGAGGTTTTAAGGTAGAGCGAGGAGCCGTACTAGGGACGGTCCCGGTTTTAACTACCCTGCCGTTATGCTGCCGAAATTTTGAATAATATTCATGTGTTTGAATTATTTTCATTTGCTGAAACTATATTTATTCATTGAATAGAAAACCTTCATGTGTTGAATCGGTATTCATTCATTGATTAGAAATTCATGTGTTGAAAGGTATTCGTGTTTTAAATATAAAAATCACATTTTTATCTATATATAGAAACTATAGAAAACCTTCATGTGTTGAATCGATATTCATTCGTTGATTAGAAATTCATGTGTTGATTGGTATTCGTGTTTTAAATATAAAAATCACGTTTTTATCTATATATAGAAACTATAGAAAACCTTCATGTGTTGAATCGATATTCATTCGTTGATTAGAAATTCATGTGTTGAATGGTATTCGTGTTTTAAATATAAAAATCACATTTTTATCTATATATAGAAACTATAGAAAACCTTCATGTGTTGAATCGATATTCATTCGTTGATTAGAAATTCATGTGTGGAATGGTATTCGTGTTTTAAATATAAAAATCACATTTTTATCTATATATAGAAACTATAGAAAATCTTCATGTGTGGAATCGATATTCATTCGTTGATTAGAAATTCATGTGTTGAATGGTATTCATATTTTGAAATAAATTGTTTCATAATAAAAAATCACCTTTTATCGACTATATGGACTATGTAAAATAATCTCGTTTTAAAAGAAATTGTTTTATAATAAAAATCCAATTTTTATCACCTATATAAACTATACAAAAAATAGTGTTTTGAAATAATTTGTTTTACAATAAAAATCACATTTTTATTATACACATGAATTGTAGAAAATGTGAAGTGTTAAAAATAGCAACTCGTTCAAATAAATATGCATGAGTTGAAATATTCATTAATTAGCTAATGATATGATTTTTGCATAAGCATGCAACATTAGAATGAATGGTGTTTTTAAACCAAATGGAATCAAATATGAAGTTGAATGGAAAATGATAAGTGATAAGAACTGTGTATCTGTACATGCATATTTATTTGAACAGGTTATAGCAAAGGGGCTAGAGAAGAGGAATAAAATTTTGTGCCCGACAAATAGGTACACATTTACTGTTTTGATTGGGTGATAATTTTATGAGCCTGTTGGCTAGCCGCTTGGCTTTTCCTTTTTCTTTTTGACATGAGACGCCCGTGTGGCTATTTGGGAATTTTCCCAGCCCCTCCCGTACAAAGGAGGTTATGGCGAAATTTTCCAAAATTTAAAGGCGTTAGTGAAATATTAGAAGTGAAAACGATATTGAAATAGTTGAATGAACTATATTTATATAAATATATAAATATAAATAGAATTAAAACAAAACGTGGCCGTGCAGTTCATGTTTTGAAACCGTGATTTCAAACAACTAATGCGGGAAATCCGACCATTGGATTTTCCCGAAACCGCAACCGTTGGGTTCGCCTTGGGAATATCTTTCCAACGGCACCAACTTTGTAAAAATCCAATGGTTGGATTGTCTGGAATGTTTAAATCAAATCTAAAGAAAAAAAGCGCCAGAAACGATTATATTTATATATATATAAATATAATTATATTTAATCGAATAACGACGCTGCGGTTCGTATTTTGAAATCGAAACTTCAAACGATTGTACCGGGAGATCCGACCGTCGAATTTTTCCTGAAACTAGAACCGTTGGATTCGTCTTGAAAAGACCTTTCTAATGATGTAAATTTTGTGAAGATCCAACGGTTAGATTTTCAGATATGTGTAAATCAAATCTTAAGAAAAACAGCGCCACGGCCGCGTTATGGCCCGAAGCGTCGTTTTGAATAAATTGGCTATTTTAAAATAAATAAAAATAGCGATAAATCGTTATAAAATATCATAAACAATATGGAATGGAAATAAACTGAATTTGCTCGATTTATGTGGTATTTGATGGTTGAATGTGTTTGGTGTGAAAATTACATTAAAGAACAAAATTGGTGTTGTCGAAGGATTTAACCATTGGAATAAATTGATTTGAAATTCTAAATATACGTGAATTATTTGAAAAGACCGAGTTAATTCTCATATCAAATAATTGACCGACGATTAAAAGTCGAAGATGAAGACGGTGGTCGAAGACCGGAGATCTTCACCTCGTTTGGATGGTAACCGAGGTCCTGATTGGGAGGCATCCCGAAATATGGATAATGAGTGGTGATCGTCCAGACGTACGTGGTGATCGATGGGTTTGCGAGGTATTTAGTGCCTCTGGTTTCGTTCAGACCCAGAACGGACTTGTAAATGGACTATGTGTTTGACATTGGATTTTATTCTGTGTTGATTGATCTCTATTAAATATACATCTGTTTGGCGGCGGAGAATTTATTCTTTTGCTTAACGCCCTTCTCTGAAACGCACGAGCTCAGGGGTTGTATATCGATGGACATCAGTCGCATGGCATGAATTGCCTATGTGGCATGCTAAGATGCAGTGATCAGGGCTTCTGTTGAAAAGCAAAGTCTTGTGGTGACGATCAAAGCACCACCGGTGTGGCGTAGCTTTGTGTATAACGTAAAATCGCGAGCCTCACACCCCGGTATGAACCAGAAACGGGAGAAGGACCTCAGGGAGGGCATGCGTTTCTTTCTAACTAGGGTGGTGTCAGTGACCTACCAACCCTGACATTTATATACTTTTCACCTGTGTGGTTGTTGCTGTTGCGAGGCGCCTCGGTTAGATCAGACGATCCGGGTCCGATGGAGTCATTCGTTGGCTCATTTACGCCCCAAAGGGTGGGGAGACATATTGTTCAGGCATAATAATCCACATCGGTGGACCGGCACTGACGATCCAAGGCTTGCCTATGCGCTTGCCTGAGACATGGGCTAGAGCGTTTCGAATTCGGTAAGGACTACCTTTTGCCTTGGTTCATGACGGAAATCCAATTTCCAAATACGTGACTGTGCGGTTTTGATTATATACCTATATATATGGCGACATAGTGGTATGGGGCATTAATGCCGTCTATGATTGATAGTTATGATTTGAAATTGTTTTCAAAACATATAAACACTAGCAATAATATCAAATGCCTTTGTCTTATTCGTATCAGGCATATTTTGGCCGTTATAAGGAAAAAACTCTATCCTCCGGTTTGCGTTGCATTGTGTGATGGGAACTGAGTCTTATAACGGCTTCATTTTTATAAAAAAACATAGCATTGTTTCAAAGAATGATTTGTTTTTAAAGCACTGGCAATCCAATGGAGTAAACCCATTCCACGAAAGTGGCATGGCCCTGTGATGCCATATTATATATGTGTTGAGTAGATTTCTCATACCAGTACCATGACTGACTCGTAGTTTGTTTCACTTTCAAACTCGGGTGCCACTTTTTCTACACGGGCAGCCTTGTATTCAGGTTAGCTAGTTCTTCCTGGATAGCTGGAGCTGAAGATGGTTTCTATCATTTATCTCTTTTTATGCTATTCAGCTCCTATTGTACATATTTTGTTTGTTTTCCGCTGTAGACATTTATGTATAGCTGAATTGTATTTGTACTAAGTAAGATCCTGTATACTGTATAACCCTGATGATTACTTTTATCCAGTATATTCTATTGTTCATTATCTGGTGTATTTATTTAATTTTGTTCTGCTATTATTTGTTTCTGTGTTATATTCCAAAGATTACCCTTGTCTCCGTCAGAACGAGATTTGGGGTCGTCGCATTTGGTTTAGCGAAAACCTTGGCTCTATTTGGGATTAACTCATTAGAGATAAGGTTGTAATACTCTAGAATGAGTTTGAGTGTATATGAGAGAGCGTACTTGTAATTTTGATATAAAATGGTTTTGTATTGTGTTGATTTGTTCTGTTGAGTATTTATGAATTCTGGTTGGTACTTGGGACGCCAATGTATCGATAGGGATTTCTAAACACTCGAACAGGGCTTATCGACATAATATTGTTTTGAATTATATTATATATATATATATATAGAAATATTTGAAAATATATGAACTTTGATTTTGCTGATGATAATATTAAATTTTTCATCATTTATCATTCGATTAATTAATAATTAGAACCATTGATTATTGAGCGGTTTAAGAAAATCAAATATTGAAAATTTATTGATAATGAAATAAGAAATAAAATATGAATTTGAGAATTTGATTTTGGGTGGTTTTGTATCATTGATTTGCAAATGATTTGAAACAATATATTTATATTTTAAATCTTGTTTCATATAGAAATTGTTTCAAATGAATTTTAGAAATAAGTGTATACCCTCTTGTCTTTGGAAATGACTTCGGTGATGAGTGCACGCATCATCAATGTTTATTTTCCAGAGTCTAAGGAGGGTGATATTTAATATTTTATACTTTGTTTTACGAAATTTAACTTTATTTAAATCCTTTTATAATATGGTTTTATGTAAATGATATATTATATGAAACATTTCAAAAAAATAAACCTGAAATTTAGTTTTTGAAATCTTGAATAATTAATGAAATGAAATAAACTTAAATTTTCTAAACTTTTGAATATTATGAATATAAGAGAGTTGTAATTAAAATAAGTTATAATTAAAATAAAACTTATAAGAATTGGATAATAAATTGAAACGAATGGTAACCATTGAAACTTGTGTAATAATAAATTCTTTTCTATAGCATGAATAACTTACCAATTAATTAAGAAGTTAAATGTTATAAGAATAAGCAATTAAATAATGCACAAGTATTAGAATGGATAATGAACGTGAAAAATTGATTGGTTATATATATAAATAAAATTTAAGTTATGTAATAAACGATATATACTTAGTTATGTCATGCTAAGTAACATGAATTAATTAAATCAATGATAAATTGATTAAGCGAATTATTTGGTAATAAACTAAATGTATTGATATTAATGTTTGGTTTTGCGAAAATATAAGTGAACAGGCTTATAAATTTTTAAACTTAACGATGATTGAACGAATTAATTAAATTTAATCAAAAACAAGCTCGTCCCATAGCTGCAATTCGTAATTTTCCCAATTATGGTTTAAATGAATGTATATGATCCAAAATAAATCTGAATTCTTTGAAACAAGAATCTAGTTCCCCTTCTTCTTCCATAAGTTCTGTAATAACCCGGAAAATGTCGTGTATAAATTATATTAGCGAAATATAAATTACATACGTGTTGTATACCTCATGTACATGCGTAGTGTAAGCTATATAAGCGAAGTATGAATTTTACATGCATAGAATAATTGATATATGTGTTGAAATGCAAGTGAAATATAGCAATTATATATATATATATATTATATATATACTCCCCTCGTCCACAAACCATGGACGATATTTATTGTTGTGAATTGGTGTGAAATATTGGATGAAAAATACGAATGGTTGAATAATTGTTTGTGGTTGATATTGTTTGGTTGTGGTTGAAAAATACCCATTGGTGATTGAAATGAATTGGAAATATTTGTGGAAATAAAAATAAAACATGCCGCCTGCGAGCGAATTAGATGCATGAATCCTCATTGTCAAAAACCGCGAGGTTTTAAGGTAGTGCGAGGAGCCGTACTAGGGACGGTGCCTGTTTTAACTACCGTGCCGTTATGCTGCCGAAATTTTGAATAATCTTTATGTGTTAGAATAATTTTCATATGTTGAAATTATTTTCATGCGTTGAAATTAAAGTCATATGTGGAAACTATACCCATTTGTGGAAATGTTCTTGTGTTGAAAAGTGATGTGTGAAAATTAAATTCATTTGTGAATGAATGAAGTGTTTAAACAATAAAAATCACATTTTTATAATATATATGAAGTATGAAAAATATTCGCCTTATATATAAATAGTTTCAAAAATAAAATTCTATCTTTCTTATATGAACAACATAAATAAAATAACCATGTGTGGAAATGCTCATGTGTTGAGAAGTGTGTGTAGTAGAAAAGTTCATGTGTTGAATAAAAAGATCGAACAATAAAAATTACATTTTTGTTGAAACTATGAAGTGTTGAAAACATCCATTTGTCGAATAAATATTTTAAATGATAAAAATATCATTTTTATCATATATGTGATATGCTAGATATATGCGGACGTTGAAATAAATATTGGTGAAGAAATATTATTTTTTAACATGCATAGGAACTAAATAAAATAGTCATGTGTTGAAATCTATTTTAGTTCGCCAAATTATCATATTTGAAATGTGAAATGTTAAAAATAGCCACTTGTTCAAATAAATGTGCATGAGTTGAAATATACATTAATTAGCTAATGATATGATTTTAGCCTATGCATGCAACATTAGGATGAGTGGTGTTTTTAAACCAAAGTAAATCAAATATGAAGTTGAATGGAAAATGATAAGTGATAAAAATTGTATATATATGTACATGCATATTTACTGAACAGGTTATAGCAAAGGGGCTAGAGAAGAGGAATAAAATTTTGTGCCCGACAAATAGGTACACATTTACTGTTTTGTTTGGGTGATGATTTTATGAGCCTGTTGGCTAGCCGCTTGGCTTTTTCTTTTTCTTTTTGACATGAGACGCCCGTGTGGCTATTTGGGAATTTTCCCAGCCCCTCCCGTACAAAGGAGGTTATGGCGAAATTTTCCAAAATCTAAAGGCGTTAGTGAAATAATTGAAGTGAAAACGATATAGGAATTTTTCAATGAACTATATTTATATAAATATATAAATATAAATAAAATTAAAACGAAACGTGGCCGTGCAGTTCGTGTTTTGAAACCGTGATTTCAAACGACTAGTGCGGGAAATCCGACCATTGGATTTTCCCGAAACCGCAACCGTTGGGTTCGCCTTGGAAATATCTTTCCAACGGCACCAACTTTGTGAAGATCCGACGGTTGGATTGTTTGGAATGTTTAATTCAAATCTGAAGAAAAACAGCGCCAGAAACGATTATATATATATTTATATAAATATAATTAAATTAAATCGAATAACGACACTGCAGTTCGTAAATTGAAATCGTAACTTCAAATGACTAGTGTGGAAGATCCGACCGTCGGATTTTCCCAAAACTGGAACCATTGGATTCATTTTGAAATGACCTTCCTAATGATATAAAATTTGTGAAGATCCAACGGTTAGATTTCCAGATATGTGTAAAACAAAATTAGTGAAAAACAGCGCCAGTGCATCGACACGACCTGAATCGTCGTTTAATTAAATTGGGTCGTTTTAAATTAAATAAAAATGGCGATATATCGTTATAAAATACTATAGAGGATATAGAGTGGAAATAAACCAATTTTGTTGTGTTTGCTTGATATGTGATGGTTGAATGTATTTGACATGAAATTTATAACTAAAGAACTGAAATGTGGATGTTGAATAGTCCAACCATGCGAATAATTGATTTGAAAATCTAAATATACGTGGGTTATTTGAAAAGGCCGAGTTTATCTCATTTCAAATAATCGATCGACGTTGAGAAGTCGAAGAGTCGAAGACGGTTGAAGACCGACGATCTTCACACTGGATGGATGGGCGCTACTAATGCTCGTGATTGGAGTAGCTACCATGAAGGAGCTGAAGTAGTAGTCGTCCAGACATGCTATTGATTGTACGGATATGCGAGGAATTGATGCCTCCGGTTTCGTTCAGACCCAGAACGGACTTGTAAATGGACTGTGTGTCTGACATTGGATTTTGTTCTGTGTTGATTGATCTCTGTTAAATATATATCTGTTTGGCGGCGGAGAATTTATTCTCTTGCTTAACGCCCTTCTCTGAGACGTACGAGCTCAGAGGTTATGTATTGATAGAAATCAGTCGCATGGAGTGGATTGCCTGTGTGGCACGCCTAAGTGGCATAGGATCAAGGCTTCTGTTGCAAAGCAAAGTCTTGTGGTTGATGATCAAAGTATGGTCTGTGTGACGTAGTTTTGTGTATAACGTGAATTCGCGAGCCTCACACCTCGGTATGAGTCAAAAACGGGAGAGTGACTGCAGGGAGAGCACGACGTTTCTTTCTAGCTAAGGTGGTGTCAGTGACCTACCAGCCCTAACATTATATATACTTTTCACCTGTGTGGTTGTTGGAATGCGAAGCGCCTCGATTATAGGTCTGTAAGGACCGGGAAACGTGTGTTCAGGAATAACTAATTCTCAAAAGTAAGAGAGGACCGGCCCTGAAGATCCAAGGATCATAGTGGGGTCCTGGGACATTTGCTAGAGTGTCTCGAATCGGAGAGGAGCTTGCCCCTTTCCTCGACTCATGAAGGAATCC
>JASFAX010001180.1:0-52467 GCA_030737875.1 Allium sativum
GGGATAGGGTTTTCCCTTATAACAGCCAAAGAATGCTTGATACGTTTAAAACAGATCATTTGATACTATAATAAGTGCATAGTGTATAAAACAACTTCAAATCATAAGTATCAATCATAGGCGGCATGAGCGCCCCATCCCACTATGTCGCCATATATAGGATTACAATTAAAACCGCAAATGTCACGTATTTGGAAATTGGATTTCCGTCTATGAACCGAGGCAAAAGATAGTCCTCAACCGATTCGAGACTGCCTAGCCCGAGTCTCAGGATCAGAACGCATCGACCCTTGGATCGTCAGGGCCGGTCCACCGATGTGGATTAAACTTAAACCCTGGACACTGCGTTTCGCCGCCCTTTGGGGCGTAAGCGAGCCAACGAATGACTCCATCGGACCCGGATCGTCCGATCTAACCGAGGCGCCTCGCAACAGCAACAACCACATAAGTCAATCTCGTCAGGGCGTGTAAAACCACTCACGCCACTTCTAGCTAGGAGGAAACGCAGGCCCTCCCTGAGGTCCGTCTCCCGTTTTTGGTTCATACCGGGTGTGAAACTCGCGAAGTAAACGTTACACAAAGCTACGCCACAAAGGCCGTGCTTTGATCATCACCACAAGACTTTGCTTTTCAACAGAAGCCTCGATCAATTGCCACTTAGGCATGCCACACAGGCAAACCATCCTATACAACCGATATCAGTCACACAGAATGAAATCCGATGTCAGACACACAGTCCATTTACAAGTCCGTTCTGGGTCTGAACGAAACCGGAGGCACCTAGTACCCCGCATATCCATCGATCTCCAAGTACGTCTGGACGATCCCCAACTGTTTCCATCTTCTTGGGTGTACAGCCCAATCAAGATCATCAGTTATCACCCAAACGACGTGAAGACCTCCGGTCTTCGACCATCGTCTTCATCTTCGACTTATCGTCGTATCAGTTATTCAGAATGGGATGAACCTGATCTTTCCGAATAACTCGCGTATATTTTAAATAAGTGTTACACAAACACAACATACGCCTCATTCCAATTCATTAGTCACTAACCGTAAATTGATCAAGAGAATAATTCCCCAAATATTAACCCCGAAGGCCGAAACCAACATCAGATCAATATCCAGAAAACCATTCTGCTTGGCTAACCGACAGTTAGTTTCTAAATTTCACGTTCAAATCTAATTAAAGATTTAACTATCGCCTAGAGCAAAACTGGTGATACTCCATTCTCGATCTTTTCAATCTAATTAAAGATTCATTAAAACTCCACTTAGTTTTAATCATTATCTGAGTTAAAGAATCAGTGTCATTTAAAACACGATTCACGATAAACCCAAAATCACATTCCATTAATTATCGGGTTAAAGAACAAGTGTTATTTAAAACACTGTTCACGATAAACCCAAAAATCAATACCAATTCAATTCCAATTAAATATCATTTAATTGGTACACTTCATTAAATCTAAATAAAAAGATTTAATCTTTTCTCAACTGGGTTCAAGAACAGTGTTAGTGAAGACACCATTCACGACAAACCCAAATCACATTCGATATTCAATACAAGGCTCTGAATAGAAAATATATCGGCTTATATTCAATATCGAATTCTACGACTAACAAATGTCGTATTGGAAATAACGATACAAATATATTTCTTTCAAATTTCCATAACAACACCTGTAATATCACGAATTCCAACATCGAAATATTCCGAAGACAATTTCGATTCAAATCCACTCCAATGCAATCATTGGAAATTTTGGTTGTTTTCAAAACCATTTCAAATTCAATTTATTTATTTAAAAATAAATAGAATTATAATTCTAGTTCAAAACTAGTTCATTTCGATAAAAATCTATTTTTATCTTTTCAAATATGGAGTTTTTCATCCCAAACTTTCACAAATCATTTCTTATGATTTTACACAAATTATTACTATTTTTAATAATTTTATCAAGGCCCGTACAGTCGATTTCCATTAACGGCCATCGAACTGCACTTACAGCGGCCTTTTTCGAATTTGATTTGGACGTATCTCCAAATCCAACCGTTAGATTTCAAATTTCTAACATTCATTAGAAAGCTCTTTTCGATACGAACCCAACGGTTCCGGTTTAGGAGAATCCGACGGTCGGATCTCCCGCAATGTCCGTTTGAAATAAATGGTCGAAATTCACGAACTACCGCGGCGCGTTCTATTCAGGCCATTATATTATATATATAATATATATAATATATACTTCGTCGATTTCTATTTAAAACGAATTATATAAATAGTTTTAAATTCATTTCAAAAGCAATTTCAACTTCCTTTTCAATTCAAATCAAAATTGAATTCTTCTTTATAAATTCGTTTCAAAATTCATTTCTATTCAATTCAAATTTCAATTCAATTTGAATTCATTTCAATTCGTTTTCAATTCAATTCATTTCGAAATCGTTTTCAATTCAATTCATTTCGAAATCGTTTTCAATTCAATTCATTTCGAAATCGTTTTCAATTCAATTCATTTCGAAATCGTTTTCAATTCAATTCGAATTCGTTTTCAATTCATTTCATTTCGAAATCGTTTTCAATTCAATTCATTTCAAAATCGTCTTCAATTCAATTCGAATTCGTTTTCAATTCATTTCATTTCGAAATCATTTTCAATTCAATTTGAATTCGTTTTCAATTCATTTCATTTCGAAATCGTTTTCAATTCAATTTGAATTCGTTTTCAATTCATTTCATTTCGAAATCGTTTTCAATTCAATTTGAATTCGTTTTCAATTCATTTCATTTCGAAATCGTTTTCAATTCAATTTGAATTCGTTTTCAATTCATTTCATTTCGAAATCGTTTTCAATTCAATTTGAATTCGTTTTCAATTCATTTCATTTCGAAATCGTTTTCAATTCAATTTGAATTCGTTTTCAATTCATTTCATTTCGAAATCGTTTTCAATTCAATTTGAATTCGTTTTCAATTCATTTCATTTCGAAATCGTTTTCAATTCAATTCATTTCGAAATCGTTTTCAATTCAATTCATTTCGAAATCGTTTTCAATTCAATTCATTTCGAAATCGTTTTCAATTCAATTCATTTCGAAATCGTTTTCAATTCAATTCATTTCGAAATCGTTTTCAATTCAATTCATTTCAAAATCGTTTTCAATTCAATTCAAAATATTCGATTTCGAAATCACTTTTCAATATTCATTTTTAAGATGAATAAAATCGATATAAATATCGTTCACGTCAAAATGGCGTCAATCTAATCAACACGGCTTCATAAATTTCTATTTTCAAATATTCTATTTCAAATATTTCTTTTTCAAAATAGTTGTTATTATCAAAATATTTCGTTCAACACATGACCAATCTCAATGAATGAGTACTGTCAACACATGAACTTTTATTTTATATATATTCTTTATTTTTCAAATTGGAATGAGGCCCAATCAATTACCATATAAAGTTAATTATATGGATTTTCATACAACACATGTATATAATTACATTGAAAAATAATCAACCATCAACCAAAGTGCACTACACTGTATAAGCATCAAATATAGATATTCAACGCTTATAACAGCCTGTCAATCAATCGATCGACACATTTAATCAATCAGGATGAGTGAACTTCAAATTTCATCCCAACACCCGTGTGGGGTTTCAAACAATCAAACGCATATTTTATTTGTGCAGTTGGGCGATGTGTAAAATTTATCGTCCCAATCAATGTCATTCAAATAGGTGTACATAAACAAACCGTCTGGTTTGTAAATGAATATTTATTTATTCACATTCACGTTAAAAATTATATTTTTAACGATAAAACATTTTATTCCAACATATGAATTTCTATTCAATTCATTTATTCAATAAAAATGATATTTTTATTTTTCTAACATATTTTAGAAAATTTCGGCGGCATAATGGCACGATAATAGAAACGGGACAAGGCCTAGCCTTATCCCCGGTCTAGTGAAGGCCCACGCCATTCACATATCAATCAAATCAATTCATTTCACCACACAATCCAATTTCAATCAAATAATCCAACTAATCTACGCAACCAAACAAACAAGTCCATGGTCTGTGGACGATTGTGTCGGGTGCTACTAAGCACCGTCTGCATCCTAGTATATATATATAATTAGAAAAGAAATTGAAAGGTGAGAAATTCTCACTTATAGCTATCCAAGCTCCACGGCACTTCATTTGCAGAAGTCTTCGTCGTCATCGCATCCTTTTTCATCTTCGTTGCCCGCTTTCACTACCTATGTAAAAATCGAATTTTTACTTCGCTATTCAATATATAAAAATCATATTTTTATTTTGAAGTTCAATATATAAAAATTCTATTTTTCTATCGAAGTTCAATATATAAAAATTCTATTTTTCTATCGAAGTTCAATATATAAAAATTCTATTTTTCTATCGAAGTTCAATATATAAAAATTCTATTTTTCTATCGAAGTTCAATATATAAAAATTCTATTTTTCTCTATTTAAAAATCTCGTCTTTCCCCTTTTTAAAATCTCATTTTTAAACTATGGTTTATATTTGATAGACAAAGATGATTTTAATTCCAAATCAGAGGTAATTTTATTTTTAAGTCAAAGTCTATTTTATATTTTCTATTTGGAAGTATTTTATTTTTCCAAAACCATCCTGTTTTATATTTTCAAAATCAATCCTAATTTTATTTTAAAACCTTTCTAACTTTATTTTCATAATGCTATATATATATATATATATATATATATATAATGAAAATAAAAGCTGCCTTTATATTTATTCAAAACTGCATTTATATATATAAAAAAACTACTGCATTTTAAATATAAAAAAAACTACTACATTTAAATTATATAAAAAAAACTACTGTATTTAAATTATATAAAAAAAACTACTGTATTTTACCTTTCTTCCTTCTCTCAACCGATTGAAAACCCATTTGCTCAAGACCTAGGGTTCCAAATCACGTCGCCAGGGAGCCACCGGAGTTACATCCGCCATCGCCACATCGAGCGTCTCCGTCACCGTTCACCATAGCCGCCCCCTCGTCAAACTCGGTTATCCCCTGACGTCAGAGAGCAGCTCGAAACGCATGCCCTTTGTGGCTGGAATTCGAACGCAACACGAACCAATAACTCACCAAATAATTGAAAGCCAATTGAATGTTCTTCGATTTTTGCTTGGAGAGTTTCGAATTGATTATCCGATTTGAGGATTGAATTTGAAAACGTTTTCGCCCTTTGATTTTAAAACAGCGGCGGGCTCTGAATAGGATTAGGGTTATGAGAGAATGGGGTTATTTATAGTAATTATTTTAATATTATTTAATTTTAATTTTTCCAAACAAAAGTGGATTTCGCCTCAGAACCCTGATTCCAACCCAACGACCGCCGCCCCTAGCTAAATACCCCCATTCCGAACACAATGAGATATGTCCGGCTAGTCAATTCGACCATTTCGATCAGTTTTAGTTTAAACTAAAATATAAATCTATATATTTAATTTTAAACGTACATTTCAATTTACCGGGGCCATATACTAACTCTAAAAATTCCCGAAAAATATTTTCTAGCTTCGTATCGACGATACGGTCCTAACAAAACTAGTTTCGTCGAATTCTGAGAGAGTTTGAAAAATGGCCAATTTCCAGTCGATTAAAATCAACTGAAATGGTCAAAACACGTTTTCCTTTACCACGCTCACATATTGATTCGGAAAATTATGAAATTTGAAACCTAGCAATAACTTGACATCACGGACCCAACAAAACTGGTTTCGTCGAAATCCGAGGTCGTTTGCAAAATGTCCATTTTTAAGGGCCTTATATATATGAAAATATATATAAATTCCACGGCGACTATTTCTAATTTTAAACTGGACATATCTTATCATTTCTAAGACGAAATCTTGATTTTCCGGATTCGTTGGAAAGATATTCACTATTAGATTCCATTATTTTTGGTTTCACTAAAATCCGGACTGTTTTGCACCCGGTACATTCAATTGAAGTTTGAAATCGAATTATCGAACTACCGCGCCATTTTCGATTCTATTTATAATTATATATAAATATTTATATATTCTAACGACGACGTATATAATATATACGTTCTAATTATATTCAAAATAATTTCTCGTCGATATTATTTAAAATAATCTATTTTAAATAATCAAAATTCGCTAAAATGGCCAAAATAAAAATTTTAAACTGGCCCAGATTTTCGGGTTGTTACAATCTCCCCACTTAAAACTTTTCGTCCCCGAAAAGGAACAAAGTCGAAAGCGGTTTGATCAATCAACTCTACGTTCGATCCGGCTTCTATTCTCCAACTCTTTAGTTTCTGAGAATTTTCAAAATTTCAAAAATTTGGCTAACACCCTAAATTTTCGAAAAATTTCGCCATAACCTCCCCTGCAATGGGAGCATCGGGGAATTTCAAATAGCTTCCCCGGTCCTTCAGATCTCAAAAAGAAAAAGAAAAAGCCAAGCGGCTAGCCAATAGGCTCACAAAATCATCATCACCCAAACAAAACAGTAAATTATGTAGTAAACATGTACCTATTTGTCGGGCAAACAAATTTTATTCTCTGGCTCTAGCCTCCTTGCTATGACCTGTTCAATGATATATATGTATATGCAAGCAAATACGACCAAATTTCAATACAATTCAATATTTGGTTTAATTAGGCATAATGGTTCAAAATTATCAAACAAATGAACAAACAACACAAACATCAATCAATTAGTGAATTAGAGTTTCAAATTCATAATTTTGATACATACACAAAAATCAGATTTTTGGTGCCAAATCACAACAATAGATCCTATATAGTTTTTGGTTCTCACACCAGTCTAATGGAAACATATAAAAATCACACCTTCGAAACACGAAAATAAATACTGGTGATGGCGCGCCATCATCAGAATCATGTCCGGGCAACTAGAGTGTGACTCTATATCTATCCAGTATATTAAAATTTCGAATACACGCGGATCAGACGTATACGCAAAATCTATATATACTGGATTGTCCACATCAATATAAATAGATAATCAAATACGAATAATTGATTTAAATCTTCAAAACAAAAAAATTGTTTTCATTTTCAAAAATATACTCTTCACACTCGTTCTAGGATAATACTGATCCCATCTCTAACGAGTCATTCTAATTGGATATTACTAACCCAATATCTGATGAATTCTTTCATATGGTTCTAATGTGTCTTGTTCTCTGCTTTGTAAACCAAAGCTCTAATACCAACTGTGAAGACCCGCAACTTCCCCGTAAAGGAAAGTGTCAGATAGTTCGAGAACAAGCCACAACAGAACACATACAGAAGAACATTTCACTATATATAACAACAGTGCATCAGATTACAAGAATATACAGAGTATACATGAATAAATATTACACAGAAATATCAGAGATTTAAATTACATTTAAATACATAGCAGCGGAAAATAGTACAATACACAACTAGAAGAAGATATACGGATACAAAGCTTTCCGGATATCGTTCCAGCTGTAAACCAGGATCCTGTGAATATAAATCTGCAAAACCAAAACTACTAGCTGCCCGTGTCAAAATAAGGGCACCCAGAGTTTAGGTTAAAACAATAAACTCCAGGTCAGTCATGTGACTGGTGTGAGAACTAAAACAGTTATTAATCTTTATTTTTAAAGTCAGGTAAATCAAGGGACCACGGCGTATAACACGGAACGGGTTTTCTCCCAAGAATACCTGTGCATAAAACAAACAGCGCAATGCTAAATAAAGAAAAATGAAGCTGTTATAAGACCCAGGTCCTATCACACAATGCAACGCAAGCCGGGGGATAGGGTTTTCCCTTATAACAGCCAAAGAATGCTTGATACGTTTAAAACAGATCATTTGATACTATAATAAGTGCATAGTGTATAAAACAACTTCAAATCATAAGTATCAATCATAGGCGGCATGAGCGCCCCATCCCACTATGTCGCCATATATAGGATTACAATTAAAACCGCAAATGTCACGTATTTGGAAATTGGATTTCCGTCTATGAACCGAGGCAAAAGATAGTCCTCAACCGATTCGAGACTGCCTAGCCCGAGTCTCAGGATCAGAACGCATCGACCCTTGGATCGTCAGGGCCGGTCCACCGATGTGGATTAAACTTAAACCCTGGACACTGCGTTTCGCCGCCCTTTGGGGCGTAAGCGAGCCAACGAATGACTCCATCGGACCCGGATCGTCCGATCTAACCGAGGCGCCTCGCAACAGCAACAACCACATAAGTCAATCTCGTCAGGGCGTGTAAAACCACTGACGCCACTTCTAGCTAGGAGGAAACGCAGGCCCTCCCTGAGGTCCGTCTCTCATTTTTGGTTCATACCGGGTGTGAAACTCGCGAAGTAAACGTTACACAAAGCTACGCCACAAAAGCCGTGCTTTGATCATCACCACAAGACTTTGCTTTTCAACAGAAGCCTCGATCAATTGCCACTTAGGCATGCCACACAGGCAAACCATCCTATGCAACCGATATCAGTCACACAGAATGAAATCCGATGTCAGACACACAGTCCATTTACAAGTCCGTTCTGGGTCTGAACGAAACCGGAGGCACCTAGTACCCCGCATATCCATCGATCTCCAAGTACGTCTGGACGATCCCCAACTGTTTCCATCTTCTTGGGTGTACAGCCCAATCAAGATCATCAGTTATCACCCAAACGACGTGAAGACCTCCGGTCTTCGACCATCGTCTTCATCTTCGACTTATCGTCGTATCAGTTATTCAGAATGGGATGAACCCGGTCTTTCCGAATAACTCGCGTATATTTTAAATAAGTGTTACACAAACACAACATACGCCTCATTCCAATTCATTAGTCACTAACCGTAAATTGATCAAGAGAATAATTCCCTAAATATTAACCCCGAAGGCCGAAACCAACATCAGATCAATATCCAGAAAACCATTCTGCTTGGCTAACCGACAGTTAGTTTCTAAATTTCACGTTCAAATCTAATTAAAGATTTAACTATCGCCTGGAGCAAAACTGGTGATACTCCATTCTCGATCTTTTCAATCTAATTAAAGATTCATTAAAACTCCACTTAGTTTTAATCATTATCTGGGTTAAAGAATCAGTGTCATTTAAAACACGATTCACGATAAACCCAAAATCACATTCCATTAATTATCGGGTTAAAGAACAAGTATTATTTAAAACACTGTTCACGATAAACCCAAAAATCAATACCAATTCAATTCCATTTAAATATCATTTAATTGGTACACTTCATTAAATCTAAATAAAAAGATTTAATCTTTTCTCAACTGGGTTCAAGAACAGTGTTAGTGAAGACACCATTCACGACAAACCCAAATCACATTCGATATTCAATACAAGGCTCTGAATAGAAAATATATCGGCTTATATTCAATATCGAATTCTACGACTAACAAATGTCGTATTGGAAATAACGATACAAATATATATCTTTCAAATTTCCATAACAACACCTGTAATATCACGAATTCCAACATCGAAATATTCCGAAGACAATTTCGATTCAAATCCACTCCAATGCAATCATTGGAAATTTTGGTTGTTTTCAAAACCATTTCAAATTCAATTTATTTATTTAAAAATAAATAGAATTATAATTCTAGTTCAAAACTAGTTCATTTCGATAAAAATCTATTTTTATCTTTTCAAATATGGAGTTTTTCATCCCAAACTTTCACGAATCATTTCTTATGATTTTACACAAATTATTACTATTTTTAATAATTTTATCAAGGCCCGTACAGTCGATTTCCATTAACGGCCATCGAACTGCACTTACAACGACCTTTTTCGAATTTGATTTGGACGTATCTCCAAATCCAACCATTAGATTTCAAATTTCTAACATTCATTAGAAAGCTCTTTTTGATACGAACCCAACGGTTCCGGTTTTAGGAGAATCTGACGGTCGGATCTCCCGCAATGTCCGTTTGAAATAAATGGTCGAAATTCACGAACTGCCGCGGCGCGGCGCATTCTATTCAGGCCATTATATTATATATATAATATATATAATATATACTTCGTCGATTTCTATTTAAAACGAATTATATAAATAGTTTTAAATTCGTTTCAAAAGCAATTTCAACTTCCTTTTCAATTCAAATCAAAATTGAATTCTTCTTTATAAATTCGTTTCAAAATTCATTTCTATTCAATTCAAATTTCAATTCAACTTGAATTCATTTCAATTCGTTTTCAATTCAATTCATTTCGAAATCGTTTTCAATTCAATTCATTTCGAAATCGTTTTCAATTCAATTCATTTTGAAATCGTTTTCAATTCAATTCATTTCGAAATCGTTTTCAATTCAATTCGAATTCGTTTTCAATTCATTTCATTTCGAAATCGTTTTCAATTCAATTCATTTCGAAATCGTCTTCAATTCAATTCGAATTCGTTTTCAATTCATTTCATTTCGAAATCGTTTTCAATTCAATTTGAATTCGTTTTCAATTCATTTCATTTCGAAATCGTTTTCAATTCAATTTGAATTCGTTTTCAATTCATTTCATTTCGAAATCGTTTTCAATTCAATTTGAATTCGTTTTCAATTCATTTCATTTCGAAATCGTTTTCAATTCAATTTGAATTCGTTTTCAATTCATTTCATTTCGAAATCGTTTTCAATTCAATTTGAATTCGTTTTCAATTCATTTCATTTCGAAATCGTTTTCAATTCAATTTGAATTCGTTTTCAATTCATTTCATTTCGAAATCGTTTTCAATTCAATTTGAATTCGTTTTCAATTCATTTCATTTCGAAATCGTTTTCAATTCAATTCATTTCGAAATCGTTTTCAATTCAATTCATTTCGAAATCGTTTTCAATTCAATTCATTTCGAAATCGTTTTCAATTCAATTCATTTCGAAATCGTTTTCAATTCAATTCATTTCGAAATCGTTTTCAATTCAATTCATTTCGAAATCGTTTTCAATTCAATTCATTTCAAAATCATTTTCAATTCAATTCAAAATATTCGATTTCGAAATCACTTTTCAATATTCATTTTTAAGATGAATAAAATCGATATAAATATCGTTCACGTCAAAATGGCGTCAATCTAATCAACACGGCTTCATAAATTTCTATTTTCAAATATTCTATTTCAAATATTTCTTTTTCAAAATAGTTGTTATTATCAAAATATTTCGTTCAACACATGACCAATCTCAATGAATGAGTACTGTCAACACATGAACTTTTATTTTATATATATTCTTTATTTTTCAAATTGGAATGAGGCCCAATCAATTACCATATAAAGTTAATTATATGGATTTTCATACAACACATGTATATAATTACATTGAAAAATAATCAACCATCAACCTAAGTGCACTACACTGTATAAGCATCAAATATAGATATTCAACGCTTATAACAGCCTGTCAATCAATCGATCGACACATTTATTCAATCAGGATGAGTGAACTTCAAATTTCATCCCAACACCCGTGTGGGGTTTCAAACAATCAAACGCATATTTTATTTGTGCAGTTGGGCGATGTGTAAAATTTATCGTCCCAACCAATGTCATTCAAATAGGTGTACATAAACAAACCGTCTGGTTTGTAAATGAATATTTATTTATTCACATTCACGTTAAAAATTATATTTTTAACGATAAAACATTTTATTCCAACATATGAATTTCTATTCAATTCATTTATTCAATAAAAATGATATTTTTATTTTTCTAACATATTTTAGAAAATTTCGGCGGCATAACGGCACGATACTAGAAACGGGACAAGGCCTAGCCTTATCCCCGGTCTAGTGAAGGCCCACGCCATTCACATATCAATCAAATCAATTCATTTCACCACACAATTCAATTTCAATCAAATAATCCAACTAATCTACGCAACCAAACAAACAAGTCCATGGTCTGTGGACGATTGTGTCGGGTGCTACTAAGCACCGTCTGCATCCTAGTATATATATATAATTAGAAAAGAAATTGAAAGGTGAGAAATTCTCACTTATAGCTATCCAAGCTCCACGGCACTTCATTTGCAGAAGTCTTCGTCGTCATCGCATCCTTTTTCATCTTCGTTGCCCGCTTTCACTACC
The DNA here is from genome assembly GCA_030737875.1 of Allium sativum. Lineage (NCBI taxonomy): Eukaryota > Viridiplantae > Streptophyta > Magnoliopsida > Asparagales > Amaryllidaceae > Allium > Allium sativum. Next base: position 12,164 of record JASFAX010001180.1, read on the forward strand.
TATGTAAAAATCGAATTTTTACTTCGCTATTCAATATATAAAAATCATATTTTTATTTTGAAGTTCAATATATAAAAATTCTATTTTTCTATCGAAGTTCAATATATAAAAATTCTATTTTTCTATCGAAGTTCAATATATAAAAATTCTATTTTTCTATCGAAGTTCAATATATAAAAATTCTATTTTTCTATCGAAGTTCAATATATAAAAATTCTATTTTTCTCTATTTAAAAATCTCGTCTTTCCCCTTTTTAAAATCTCATTTTTAAACTATGGTTTATATTTGATAGAAAAAGATGATTTTAATTCCAAATCAGAGGTAATTTTATTTTTAAGTCAAAGTCTATTTTATATTTTCTATTTGGAAGTATTTTATTTTTCCAAAACCATCCTGTTTTATATTTTCAAAATCAATCCTAATTTTATTTAAAAACCTTTCTAACTTTATTTTCATAATGCTATATATATATAAAATGAAAATAAAAGCTGCCTTTATATTTATTCAAAACTGCATTTATATATATAAAAAAACTACTGCATTTTAAATATATATATAAAAAAAACTACTGCATTTAAATTATATAAAAAAAACTACTGTATTTAAATTATATAAAACAAAACTACTGTATTTTACCTTTCTTCCTTCTCTCAACCGATTGAAAACCCATTTGCTCAAGACCTAGGGTTCCAAATCACGTCGCCAGGGAGCCACCGGAGTTACATCCGCCATCGCCACATCGAGCGTCTCCGTCACCGTTCACCATAGCCGCCCCCTCGTCAAACTCGGTTATCCCCTGACGTCAGAGAGCAGCTCGAAACGCATGCCCTTTGTGGCTGGAATTCGAACGCAACACGAACCAATAACTCACCAAATAATTGAAAGCCAATTGAATGTTCTTCGATTTTTGCTTGGAGAGTTTCGAATTGATTATCCGATTTGAGGATTGAATTTGAAAACGTTTTCGCCCTTTGATTTTAAAACAGCGGCGGGCTCTGAATAGGATTAGGGTTATGAGAGAATGGGGTTATTTATAGTAATTATTTTAATATTATTTAATTTTAATTTTTCCAAACAAAAGTGGATTTCGCCTCAGAACCCTGATTCCAACCCAACGACCGCCGCCCCTAGCTAAATACCCCCATTCCGAACACAATGAGATATGTCCGGCTAGTCAATTCGACCATTTCGATCATTTTTAGTTTAAACTAAAATATAAATCTATATATTTAATTTTAAACGTACATTTCAATTTACCGGGGCCATATACTAACTCTAAAAATTCCCGAAAAATATTTTCTAGCTTCGTATCGACGATACGGTCCTAACAAAACTAGTTTCGTCGAATTCTGAGAGAGTTTGAAAAATGGCCAATTTCCAGTCGATTAAAATCAACTGAAATGGTCAAAACACGTTTTCCTTTACCACGCTCACATATTGATTCGGAAAATTATGAAATTTGAAACCTAGCAATAACTTGACATCACGGACCCAACAAAACTGGTTTCGTCGAAATCCGAGGTCGTTTGCAAAATGTCCATTTTAAGGGCCTTATATATATGAAAATATATATAAATTCCACGGCGACTATTTCTAATTTTAAACTGGACATATCTTATCATTTCTAAGACGAAATCTTGATTTTCCGGATTCGTTGGAAAGATATTCACTATTAGATTCCATTATTTTTGGTTTCACTAAAATCCGGATTGTTTTGCACCCGGTACATTCAATTGAAGTTTGAAATCGAATTATCGAACTACCGCGCCATTTTCCATTCTATTTATAATTATATATAAATATTTATATATTCTAACGACGACGTATATAATATATACGTTCTAATTATATTCAAAATAATTTCTCGTCGATATTATTTAAAATAATCTATTTTAAATAATCAAAATTCGCTAAAATGGCCAAAATAAAAACTTTAAACTGGCCCAGATTTTCGGGTTGTTACAGAGTGGAACCCGAAGGAGAGGACTCCTCATTATAATTTTCTTTATATGGTTTTTTATTTTATAACTACATATATGAACTGTTCCCCGTCATCCACAGACCATGGACTACTTGTGTGGTAGTTTAGTTTGGTTGATTGGATTGTTTGGTTGAATTTGGTGTGGGAAATGAAATGGAATTGATTAGATTGGTATGTGTATGGCGCAGGCCATTATTAGACCGGGGATAAGGCTAGGCCTTATCCCGTTTCTAGTATCGCGCCGTTATGCCGCCGAAATTTTCTAAAATATGATTAGAATAATAAAAATATCATTTTTATTGTATAAATGAACCGAATAAAATATTTTATCGTTAAAAATATAATTTTTAACGTTGATGTGAATAAAATAAAAATTCATTTACAAATCGGATGATTTTTTTTATGTACACTGATTTGACTGATATTGATTAGGACGATAAATTTTACACATCGCCCAACTACACAAATAATATTCAGTATTTGTTGGTTGAAACCCCACACGGGTGTTGGGATGATATTCGACATACACTAATCCCAATTGTTTAGTTGTATGTCGATCGATTGATTGACAGGCTGTTATAAGCATTAAATATTTATATTTAATGCTTGTATAGTGTATAATGCACTCTGAATGATGGATTGTTGTTTTCATTGTTGCTATACACATTTGTTGTGTGAAATCCATATAATCAAATTATATGGTAATTGACTGTGTCTGATTCCAGTTCAGAAAGAATGAATATTTTAAAATAACGATTATTTTAAAATAACGAATATTTTCAAATAATATTCAGAAAAGAATCAAAATATGATTTTGATGTCCGATTTGGGATGGACAGGAATATATTTAAATACATATAACCGTGTTGATTAGATTAACGCCATTTTGATGTGAACGATATTTATATCGATTTTATTCATTTTTATAATGAATATCGGAAAGGAATTGATTTCAAAATCTAATATTTTGAAAATAGTATCATTTATATATCGATGATATGGAATATTCAATTTTGATTTGAAATTGAATATGAAGTTGAAATCGCTTTGAAAACAAATTTAAAATGATTTATAAAATATGTTTTAAAAGGAAATCGACGAAATATATATATAATATATATATTATATATAATGGCCTGAATAGAACGCGCCGCGCTGCGGCAGTTCGTGAATTTTGACCCTTGACTTCGAACGGACATTACAGGAGATCCTACCGTCGGATTCTCCTAAAACCAGGACCATTGGGTTCGTATCGAAAAGAGATTTCCAATGAATATAAGAGATTTGAAATCTAACGGTTGGATTTGGAATTATGTCCAAATCAAATTGGGAAAAGGTCGTTGTAAGTGCAGTTCGATGGCCATTTATGGAAATCGACTGTACAGGCCTTGATAAAATTATTAAAAATATCAATAATTAGTGTGAAATCATAAGAAATGATTTGGAAAGAATTAGGATGAAAAATCCCATATTTGAAAATATAAAAATAGATTTTTATCGAAATAAACTAGTTTTGAACTAGAATTATAATTCAATTATTTTTAAATTAAATAAATTGGATTTGAAATGGTTTTAAAAATAACCAGAACTTCCAATATATAAATTGGAAAAGGATTCGAATCGAAATTGCTTTCGGAATATTTCGATGTTGGATTTCATGATTGTACAGATATTGTTATGGAAATTTGAAAGATATATTTATATCGTTATTTCCAATACAATATTTGTTGGTTATAGAATTTGATATTGAATATAAGCCGATTTATTTTCTATTCAGCGCCTTGTATTTAGTATCAAATGGGATTTGGGTTTGTCGTGAATGGTGTCTTCATTAACACTGTTCTTAAACCCAGTTGAGAAAAAGATTAAATCTTTTTATTTAAATTTAATGAAGTGTACCAATTAAATGATATTTAAATGGAATTGAATTGGAATTGATTTTTGGGTTTATCGTGAACAGTGTTTTAAATAACACTTATTCTTTAACCCGATAATTAATGGAATGTGAATTGAGTTTATTGTGAACTGTGTTTTTAACGACATTCGTTCTTTAACCCGATTTGTAGCGAAATAGAAATTATAAATCTTTTATTAAGATTTTACGGGATTTTCCAAAGTAAACTATTCCAGTTTAATTTAATTAAATTGGAATGGAATGGAATTCGATTTGGTAATAATCGAAGTGAGCCTCTATGGAGGAAGACCGTTACTATATATGGAATTTAAAAGGCTTAGCCATTATTCAGTTTATATTATTGGTTGAATACAGAAGTTTATACCATTTTTATATATTGATATGTTTTCTGTGAAGATTCCATAATTAGTGGAGTGTGATTTTGGGTTTATCGTGAACCGTGTTTTAAGTGACATTGGTTCTTTAACCCATGTAAAGATAAGATTAATTTATTAACTCTAAAAATCATTAAGTAATGATTTGGAGATTAAAACTGAATTAGATTTTTAATGAATCTTTAATTATATTGAAATGAGAATGTGATAGTTAAAATTATCAATTCAAGAAAATGATCGAGAATGGAGTACCACAAGTTTTACTCCAAGCGATAGTTAAATCTTTAATTAGATTTGAATGGAAATGGTAATTAATTTTACCGGTAACACCGTGGTGTTAGATATGGAGTAGTACCAGTTTTGCTCCATGGGATGAATAGGTTGCGATTGGTAAATAAAACAAAGGATTACTTCGGTAAGGTGCGCTAATCCCGACTAGTTTGAAAAACCTTAATATGGTTTGAAATGATATCCAAAGGAAGATTAAAGAATAAATTTTAAAGAATTTATCTTTGATAAAATTAATGGGAACCTTTCCCTAAGAATGTGAATATTTGAATAAAAGAATATTCTGAATTGGAATAAGGCGTATGTTGTGTTTATGTAACACTTGTTTATTATATACGCGAGTTATTCGGAAAAACCGGGTTTATCCCATTCTGAATAACTGATACGATGATAAGTCGAAGATGAAGACGGTGGTTGAAGACCGGAGGTCTTCACATCATTTGGATGATTCCTGATGATCTTGATTGAGCCGTACTCCAAAGAGGATGGAATAAGTTGGTGATCATCCAGACGTACTTGGAGATCGATGGATATGCGAGGTACAAGGTACCTTCGGTTTCGTTCAGACCTAGAACGGACTTGTAAATGGACTGTGTGTCTGACATTGGATTTTGCCCCGTGTTGATTGATCTCTATTAAATATACATCTGCCTGGTGAAGGGGAATTTATTCCCTTACTTCACCCTTCTCTGAGACGTACGGGATCAGAGGTTGTATATCGATAGGCATCAGTCGCATGGAGTGAATTGCCTGTGTGGCATGCTGAGATGCAAATGATCAAGGCTTTTGTTGAAAAACAGAGCCTTGTGGTTGATGATTAAAGCATAGCTTTAATATAGCGTCGCTTTGTGTAGCGTTAATTCGTGAGCCTCACACCCCGGTGAGAACAAAAAACGGGAGAGGATGTCAGGGAGGGCATGCGTTTCCTTCTAGCTAGGGGTGGTGTTTTTGGTTTTACACGCCCGAACATTTTACTTATGTGGATGATGGATTGCGAAGCGCCTCGGTTATATCGGTCGATTCGGGACCAATAGAATCATTTTTTGGCTCATTTACGCCCTATTAGGCGGGGAAACACATGCTCAGGTTTTAAGTTTAATCCACTCCGTGTGGACTGACACTGAGGATCCAAGGTGCAATTGCGGCTGTTCCTTAGACACGGGCTATGTAACACCCCGCGAATTCTATAACTGTGAAATTAACAAATTAAAGTATAATTAATTTGAAATCAAAGAACTAAGGGAAATGGGATACGCCATTGTGTTCGCCTCGGAAAAATACGCGAAATAGAGTCCGAGTTTTCGAAAAACGGAGTCCGTATGAAGAAGATATGGCCTACGGAAGTTTCTGAATTAAGTTTAAAATTCGAACGGAATAAAACAGCTCAGAAAAAAATTAAAACCGGGCCCAATTGGCCAGGGCGGGGAAAATCCCGCCTGATGCACCCAGGTCGACTGGGCTGTCGACCTGGTCTAGCCAGGTCGACAGGGCTGTCGACAGGGCTGTCAACCTGGTCCAGACCCAGGTCGAACCCAGCCCAACCTGGCTGGCCTATTCTATGTTGGTCGATTTTCTGTAGTCTGCTTTGTCATTAGGGCTAGGTGGCAGGCTCTAATTGGTCTCTCTTTCGAATGAAAGGCTACGATCAATCCAAGCAACATCAATGGTCCTAATCAGTTCATAAACCCTATAAAAATGACCCTAGACTCACCCTAATCTATTCATTCAAAAATAAGAACAAAGCCGTCCTGTTGCTGAGGAACGACTAAGAGTAGCCGCCAATTGGAGAGAGGATTAGGAGGAAAATTCTAAAGCATAAAGCAACCTAAACAAATCAAATCAACAAGGAATCACATCTCCAAATCTCTAAATTGGATAATTCGCCATATAATTGTAAGTAGACTATTATTTTGGTATGAACAAATAATTGTGTTGGTTTGTATACTTGATTTGTGGCGATAAAGTAATTCATATTTGTGCGTTACTATGATTCTTATCGATTTGGAATATTGTATACGTTTGGATATTCTCAAATTATGTTATTCAATTATGAAAAACTACATGCGGTAGTTTTATGCAAGTATACGTTTGGAATATTCGCAAATTATGTAATCCATGTTGAAGCTACATGTATGTAGTTGATTAATTGAAATTCATGCAAGTTTGGGGTTTTGCTACTATGCCATCATAATGTGTATTTTTATACAAAAATCATTTTTGTGAAGTAATTGGAATAAGTTTGGGTTATCATAGTCCATATGAAATTATGTTGACAAGTTGGCATCATGATCTATGTATTAAGCCATGCTTTTGTACTAGAAAACTTATTTGCAAACTTATGAATATGATTAGGCTATGATTGATATTTTGCATAATTGAAATCCATATTGTTAACAAGAATTATATGATGACATATGTGGTACATAGCTAGGTTAGATTCAAATACTCCTTTTGCAAGACTAAAGTAAAAATCATGATTTCATGTTAGAAATATTTATGCCATGTGAATAGATTTAAAATCATGATTAGTTTGAACTATACTTTTGTGTTAGTAACAAAAGTAAACACCTTTGTAAACATATAGTAATCTTATGAACATGATTTGCTTATGTTTGACATTATGCCTAAATAAAAATATAGGTTCATGTTGTAGTTAAGACTATGTGTCAATAATGATATCCAATTTAGATTCTTATCTCAACTACAAGTTTACATGCTTTGATTCATGTCCCTTATGCTTTATGACCAAAGTATACATTACTACTATGCAAGTACACCAGTTTCTATTTTGTAGTTCCAACGTTATGTTGCAAGTTCATGCGCTCACATTCCCCTTCTTATGTATGTAATCACGCTTTAAGCCTCCCCTTTTCCTCATGGCTAAGTTGGGCTTAAAAAGGCTAAGCCCAACATATATATAATAAACGGACGTGTTAAACGGGGGAAAATAACGTTGGGTTAAATTTATTAATAAATGAAAATATAAAGTAGAAGGGCCCAAATTCAAGTATGGGTTGGGCCCATGATTGGTGTAACCTTTACACCATTTACTTAAAAATGGGCCGCAAATATTTACATATAAGAAAATAAAGAAGAAAGACAAAATATGTAAATGTAGAACATACGATGTGTTTAACCCGAGGTTGGATTGAGTTGTGATGTAAACCTGCCCGGAACCGCCCGGCTGTCCAGTAGTCACAACAATACCTATCCAATGTGGGAGGTTAAACATGGAGCCCAATAAGGACCCGAGGTTAGACTGAGTTGTGGCGTAAGACTGCCCGGAACCAACCGGCAACAGGCAGCCACAACAATACCTGTCTAATATGAGAGGTCAAGGCTTTAATAAGACAATTAAGGCTGAGTCAGGATTGTTAGGATTAAGTGAACTAAAGACTTAATCAAAATGGAACATGCTAAACTAAACGGACTGGTGGGGGTTAGGTTAGGAAACACTTAACCAACTTAGCATGTTGGCTAGAGATAGAAAACCTAGTAACGGGGGACCCTTTTCAGCAGTAACCCTAGAAGGTGTATCAGGATACCCTGAAACTAGGCAGGGTGGGGCACGATTACTGGGCTGATTGTAAGAGGTCAAATCGACGGCGGTGGTGTAGCAGTGTAGGCTCTAACGGGGTGCGGGCGTGCACACACTCCGGCACAGAAAAATAAGGCACTGGACACCAGTAGCATACCTGTGCATTCTAGGATTGTGTCGGGCCGCCACTATGGGACTTGATACACCCCATGGTGGGACCAGCATAGGTAACTACAACATCGGGGGCCGTAAGACACATGTAACTATGCGAGTAGGAGCCGATCATCATAGAATGGATCACTTCACCCTGATTATGGGGTGCCAGTTGGAAACAAGTTTATATGGGTTCAGAGATTAACATGGGGTACTTGTGACGTCCCCAAACTTCCACAAGTGAAAGCAAGGAGAAAACAAGTCATAGAAAACAACATAGCATAGGAAATCCATATAATAACAACATTATAGCAGCGGATATATAATGTCATCAGCAATAGAAAATCCACAGTCACAGAATCTAAGTTATTACAGCAAATTTTCAGAGAATTGCATAAGTTCCAACTCCAAATAAAAGAACGTGGAATGGAAATAAGTCTGAAAATAAAAGGAAAGGAAAATGCGATAAGCGAAAAGATAGGTCTTCAAAGCTCCATCACCTTATCTTCACCAAAAGCAACTCCAAGCGAAAAGATAAAAGTAGCTCCAAAGAAACTCCAAGCAGAAAAAGAACCTGTCTACTTGGCTGCACGTGTAGAAGAGAGGGCACCCAAGTTTGTAAAAAGTGAAACAAACAATGGGTCAGTCGTGGGACTGGTGTGAGAGTTCTTAACTAAAATTACTCATACTAGTAAGGCAAATCTAAGGACCACGCCGCTAACGTGGAACGGGTTGTACCAATGAATTGCCGTGCATAACTGCAGTGTCAGTACAAATAACAAAACGTAACACACCGCAATGTCTTTTGAAAAATGGAACCACCATAAGACTCAGGTCCCATCACACAATGCAACGCACACCAAGAGGATAGAGTTTTACCTTATGGTGGTTAAACATGCTAAATACGCCAAATACGAAACTAATATTATTATTAGGGTGTATATGTTTTAAAACAATTCAAAGCAATGTATTAATCCTAGGAAGCATAGGTACCATATATTATGCCTCCAATACTAGTAATACAAATCAAATCCGTCGGGGTCGTATTGGAAATTTGTGTTTCCATCATGAGTCCAGGCTAAGGAGGACTCCTTACCGATTCGAGACACTCTAGTAAATGTCCCAGGATTACCCGCAGTTAACCCTTGGATCCTGCAGGGCCGGTCCTCACATACAGCTTAGAGGATTGGCAATTCCTAAGCACACGTTTCCCGGTCCTATAGGACCTGTCCGAGGCGCCTCATTTCATCATCCTCCAAAAAGTAAAATGACTACTAACTAGAAAGAAACGTGCTACTTTCCCTGCGTTCCCTTCCCCCTTTTTAGACTCTACCGGTTTGTGAGGCTCGTGAGGTCACGTTCTTCATACCACAAGGTTCTGCTTTTCAACAAGAACCCTGATCATTTCATCTTAGCATGCCACACCGTCATTCCATACCGTACCATCGACCATCAGTCAATATATAAACGGGTGTTAAGTAGAGAACGAATTCTCTACCACCAATCATTTTTATATTAGCAGAAAATCGACAGCATGATATTTAATGGGATACGGTGTCAGACATGCCATCCATTTACACCCATGCTCTAGGTCTGAACTAGGGTCAAACCCGTGAAATCAACGCGTACGTTTGGGCAATTACCCCGACTCGTAAATCGGGAGCTACCCAATTCAGAGTCTTGGTCGTTGTCCATTCGAGGGAAGATTTACGGTCTTCATACGCCGTCTTCATATTTAGATTCTTGAAATCGTAAAATCGTTTGAAATGGGATGAACCCGGACTTCCCAAACAATCTCGCGTTCATAATTTAGAGAAAAACCCATTTCATGACGTTATGTTGTCTTATAACGATAAATCCTGGCCTTAATTATTTAATATAATTAATTTCTTTAATTAACGACGCTTCAGGTCAAAGGTGACTCTGGCGCCGATTTCCATCCATTTTGATTTTTACTTTTCTCAAGATCTAACCGTTGGATTTTAGCGTAGCTTATATCGTTGGAAAGATATTTCCAAGACGGATATAGCGGTTTCAGTTTTGGGAAAATCCGACGGTCGGATCTTCCGGTATAATCATTTGAAAGTTCGATTTCAAAACGCGAACTACCGCGCTCGATTCGTTATATTTTAATTATTTATATAAATATACATATATATATATAATTAGTTCGTTTAACTCATCGCCCTTATATATAACCTCCTTTCCATCATAACTTTTACTTTTCTACTTGCATTACAATTTACTTTAGGATTAGACGATGATCCCCTTTTTTTTTTTTTATCTACCACCATTATTATTTATTTATATATTTTACAATTTACATTCGAAAATGTAAATTATAACGTGCCATTCCTTTAATTCCTTGTAAATTTCTTTTCCCGTTACATTTTGAACAATGGGCATTTTCTTTGGTGTAACCCTTATACATCATAAATAATGTAAATCTTCTCCTACGTTTCATTTCCTTTTATTTGACAATATATCATTTTATGCAATGCAAATTTCTATTTTTCTAACTAGACAAAATATCATTTTATGCAATGCAAATTCCTATTTTTCTATTTTGACAAAATATCATTTTATGCAATGCAAATTCCTACTTTTCTATTTTGACAAAATATCATTTTATGCAATGCAAATTCCTATTTTTCTATTTTGACAAAATATCATTTTATGCAATGCAAATTCCTACTTTTCTATTTTGACAAAATATCATTTTATGCAATGCAAATTCCTATTTTTCTATTTTTACAAAATATCATTTTATGCAATGCAAATTCCTACTTTTCTATTTTGACAAAAATATCTTTTTATGCAATGCAAATTCCTATTTTTCTATTTTGACAAAATATCATTTTATGCAATGCAAATTCCTACTTTTCTATTTTGACAAAATATCATTTTATGCAATGCAAATTCCTATTTTTCTATTTTGACAAAATATCATTTTATGCAATGCAAATTCCTACTTTTCTATTTTGACAAAATATCATTTTATGCAATGCAAATTCCTACTTTTCTATGCAAATTCCTATTTTTCTATTTTGACAAAATATCATTTTATGCAATGCAAATTCCTATTTTTCTATTTTGACAAAATATCATTTTATGCAATGCAAATTCCTATTTTTCTATTTTGACAAAATATCATTTTATGCAATGCAAATTCCTATTTTTCTATTTTGACAAAATATCATTTTATGCAATGCAAATTCCTATTTTTCTATTTTGACAAAATATCATTTTATGCAATGCAAATTCCTATTTTTCTATTTTGACAAAATATCATTTTATGCAATGCAAATTCCTATTTTTCTATTTTGACAAAATATCATTTTATGCAATGCAAATTCCTACTTTTCTATTTTGACAAAATATCATTTTATGCAATGCAAATTCCTATTTTTCTATTTTGACAAAATATCATTTTATGCAATGCAAATTCCTATTTTTCTATTTTGACAAAATATCATTTTATGCAATGCAAATTCCTATTTTTCTATTTTGACAAAATATCATTTTATGCAATGCAAATTCCTATTTTTCTATTTTGACAAAATATCATTTTATGCAATGCAAATTCCTATTTTTCTATTTTGACAAAATATCATTTTATGCAATGCAAATTCCTACTTTTGTTTCAATATGGCAAAGATATTATTGTTACCATACGATGAAAATTTCAATTCTAACATTTAAAAAAAAAAAAAAAAATTTCTTTTTTCCATACGGTGTTCATTTTCTAATATTGACAAAGACGTCAATTACATACGGTGCTCATGTTCTAATTTTAATATTGACAAAAATGTCAATTACATAAGGTGCTCATGTTCTAATTTTAATATTGACAAAAATGTCAATTACATACGGTGCTCATGTTCTAATTTTAATATTGACAAAAATGTCAATTACATACGGTGCTCATGTTCTAATTTTAATATTGACAAAAATGTCAATTACATACGGTGCTCATGTTCTAATTTTAATATTGACAAAAATGTCAATTACAATTACATTGCCAATTTGTTCCCAAAAATTACTGTCAAAACACTACGCTACATACAACGTCAATTTTTACATGTCATACATCGCAAAATATATGGTATCAATTTCTTGTGTCATAACATCGCAAAATATATGGTCTCAATTTCTTGTGTCATAACATCCAACAATTTATGGTGACAATTTTTATCATGTCATAACATCGCAAATATAATGGTGTCAATTCATCGTTATAGCATGGCAAATATAATGGTATCAAATCCATCGTTATAACATAGCAAATGATGTGATGCCCAATCTCTAACCACATATACACTTAACAATTTGTTTATTCAAAAATAAATTTGTGGTTTAGATCTCTCACCTTGATTGGATAATAAATATAATAAATCCAATTAAATTTTCAGAATGCTCCAATTGATTTCAGCAGCATCCACTCGTAGTCACGGTCCTATTGGTTCTGAAAATTTCAGAATCCGAATTCATACGAATAAGTTATCAACGTTTTAATAGAACTGACTTTTCACAACTGTTTCTGTCACGACCAGAAGCGTTACAAAATCTGAACTAAAATATACCTTTGAATTTTCAGAATTCGTTCAAATCTTTGGATCCAGTTTTCGCGAGCTACAGGCGATGAAATCGCGAACCGTTTGTTGGACGTCGACCGGCTACGAGAGAGCTACGCGCGCCGGAAAGGGGAGGGGGTGCGGCTGGACGTGGTAGGGCCCACGGCCGTGCGTGCGGCGGCGCTTCAGGAGGAGGTGGCGGCCTGTACGGTGGACGAGAGCGGGTGCAACTGGTCGGAGCTTGAAGGTCTCTGTCTCCTCTTCGAAACGGTGTAAAGTTTGCTAAGAATCGTTGAGGAACGAGAGAGAAAATGGATCTCAAAGTTTTGGTGTTCTATGGGTTTCGGCGGCTTAAATATACGGAGGAAGAAGGAGAAGCACTGTTCCAATATACGGGTATTTATACAGGGTATTTTCTAGGGTCTTCTAATTATTAATTAATTAATTTATTTATTTATTCGAGAAATTACCATTCTCTCATACGATCTCCGATTCGCGCCCAACGACTGTCGATCTTAATGTTTTCACGTCTCCTGAACGCGATGGTGCTATCCCCATGGTCTAATTCTGAAGTTATAGTAAGGTTTTATTTTATTTTCAAATTAAATTCTTAAATTTAAATTCGAACGTACATTTTAATTTCCTGAGGCCACATACTGACTCGGAAAAATCCAGAAAAATTATTTTTGGCATCGTGATGACGATACGGTTCTAACAAAGCCAGTTTCATCGAATTCTGAGACTGTTCGAAAAATGGCTATTTTCACGTCGTTCAATTTCAACTGTTTCGGACCAAACACAATTTCTTACGCCACGCTCACATATTAAATCGAAAAATTCTAAAAATTGAAACTTAGCCATATTATGACATTCCGGACCCAATGAAAGTGGTTTCGTCGGATTCCGAGGTCGTTTGCAAAATGGTCATTTTCAACTGCTTCAAAGTTATTTAAAATTTGAAATTTTAAATTTTGACTCAAAAACCCAACAAAATATCTTAAAATAAAATTTTCAAACTGGTTCAGATTTTCGGGTCATTACAATCTCCCCTCCTTAAGAACTTTTCGTCCTCGAAAAGGAAAAAGGAAAACAGAAGAGTAGGAATCAGCACAGAAAATACTGAAATGATTAAGCGTACCTCAAAATAAAATCTAATCTGAGATATCCACTCTACATTTGGGATAGGCCTTTTTGAAACTCTCCTCAGTCTCCCAAGTGCAATCCCTAGGATCGCCACTCCACTGCACTTTGACTAGGTTGATTCTTTTATTCCTCAGAGCTCGGGTTTCTTTGCCAATAATCTTTATCGGCTCTTTCCTCACCGTTAGACTTGGAGTAATATCCATGACTTGCTGATTTAGCTCATCTTCAATCAAATCTGGGTCATGCACATGCTGCCGGAGTTGGGACACATGAAACACATCATGCACTCCTGGCAGCCAGTCGGGCAGTTGCACTCGATAAGCCAGAGTACCAATCCTTTCGAGAATAGGGAATGGACCAATGAATCTTGGCGCCAATTTTCCAAACTTCCCAAATCGAATCACACCCCTTAGTGGAGAAACCTTCAAGTACACATGGTCACCAACAGAGAATTGCAAATCTCTCCTACGCTTGTCTGCATAGCTTTTCTGTCGGCTTTGAGCAGCCAGCAAACGCTTCTTAATTTTATCAACTTTGTCTGAAGCTTCTCGGACCATGTCTGGACCTAAAACAAGGCGATCCCCTTTTTCAATCCAACAGGCTGGCGATCTACATGGCTTATCATATAAGGCTTCGAACGGAGCCATCTTCAAACTTGCCTGATAGCTATTGTTATATGAGAATTCAACTAAATGCAAGTGATCCTCCCAAGAACCTCCATAATCGAGTATGCAAGCTCGCAACAAATCTTCAAGAATGCGATTCACCCTCTCAGTTTGGCCGTCTGTCTGAGGGTGGTATGCGGTGCTGAGATTTAATTTTGTTCCCAATTCATTTTGGAATGCCTCCCAAAACTTGCTAGTGAAGATAGGGTCACGGTCACTAACAATGCTGCTAGGAACACTATTTAAAACAAAAGATTTTCTTTGGTTAGACATGAAAATTTTCATTTAGAAAATGATGGAAAAAGGAAAGATTTAGTCTTAATACCCATATAGCCTGACTATTTCTTTGAGATAAATTTGTGCCAGACTTTGAGCAGTTCTGGTGGACTTGACAGGTATGAAATGAGCGACCTTGGTGAAGCGGTCCACGATCACCCAAATGCTGTCATTCCCTTTCTTAGTACGGGGCAAACCATCTATAAAATCCATGGAGACTTGGTCCCACTTCCCTTCGGGTACTGGCAATGGCTGCAACAATCCTGCAGGCTTTTGTTGATCGCTCTTCACTCGTTGACATGTAGGACACCTACTCACATAAATGGATATATCCCTCTTCATATCTTTCCACCAAAACGTGCGCTTAAGATCATGATACATCTTGCTAACGCCTGGGTGGATGGAAAGCTTTGATTTGTGTCCTTCATTTAAAACTTCCCTGATGAGCTCTGGGATTTTTGGAACACAGATCCTCCCTTGCAACCTAAGGGCTCCCTTTTGATCTATTTGAAAGCTCGTGCTCTCTCCTCCTTGAATACTCTTAATCATTCTTTGAATAAACTTATCTTCCTTTTGAAGGGTAGAAATTTTATCAATCAAAGAAGGGGTAACTATAAAGTTTGCGACCATGGCAGCTTTTCTACTAAGTGCGTCTGCCACAACATTGGCTTTCCCTGGCGTATACAAGATGTCGAGATCATACGCCGCAAGAAATTCTAGCCACCTCAGCTGCCTTAAATTCAAGTCCTTTTGATCGAAGAGATATTTTAAAGATTGATGGTCTGTGAATAATTCGAATTTTTCGCCCAAGAGGTAATGCCTCCAAATTTTTAAAGCAAAAACTATGGCTAAAAGTTCTAGGTCATGGACCCGATAATTTTTCTCATGCGGCTTTAGTTGACGGCTTGCATATGCAACAACTTTGCCCCTTTGCATCAAAACTGCGCCAAGACCCCCACTTTGAGAAGCATCAGTATAGACAGCTAAATCTTGGTTGCCATCGATGATGGTTAACACGGGAGCAGTGGTCAAACTCACCTTTAGCTTTTGGAAGGACTCCTCACACTCTGCTGTCCAAATGAACTTGGTGTTTTTCTTTGTGAGTTGTGTTAAAGGGCCAGATAGCTTGGCAAAGTTTTGGACGAACTTTCTGTAATATCCGGCCAACCCTAGGAAACTTCTTACTTCAGTGGGTGTAGTGGGCTGCTTCCAATCTTGAATGGCGGAAATTTTGCTTGGGTCCACAGCAATTCCTTCTTTTGACACAACATGGCCCAAGAATTTCACCTCCTCTTGCCAAAATGTGCATTTTGAAAATTTTGCTTTTAGAACATTTCTTTGCAGAATCTCTAGCACTTCTTTTAGATGCCCTTCATGCTCCTCCTTGGTTTTAGAAAAGATCAAGATATCATCAATGAAGACTAGGACGAATTTATTCAAGACCTCTCTGAAGACCCTATTCATCAAGTCAACAAAATAGGCTGGAGCATTGCACAGACCGAACGGCATTACCAACCATTCGTAGAATAAGTCAGGCCCTCTGAAAGCGGTCAAAGGGATGCATTCTTCGGCTATGCGAAGTTGGTGGAAACCTGTGGCTAGGTCCATCTTTGAAAACACCATGGCTCCATTTAAATTGTCCATCAGATCATCTATACGAGGCAAGGGATATTTGTTGTTTAAGGTTTGCTTATTGAGATCGCGGTAATCCACACAGAGCCTCAGAGTGCCGTCAGATTTGGGGACAAACACCACAGCTGCACCCCAATTGGAAAAGCTAGGCCGTATTAATCCCTTCTTTAAAAGCTGTTTGGTTTGGGTACTCAATTCTTCTTTTTCTTTAGGAGTCATTCTTCGAACAGCATGAACTACAGGCCTTGCATTAGGGACAAGATCAATTCTGAAATCGATTTCCCTTCGCGGTGGTAAACTATCTACTTCTTCAAATACGTCCGCATAATTCTTGACAATGGGAATATTCTTTGAAGAGTTGGGCGCGACTTCTAAAGAAGACCAAAAAGCATTCCTGTCTGGCTTTGAGCCATGGCAAGGTATAAAAATGACATCACCGAACTTCGTTTTGATTTCAACCATCCTGTCTGCACATCTAACCTCGGCTTTAAATTTTGTGAGCCAATCCAGTCCGAGGATAATATCAAACTCAGAGAAATCCATGACGATCAAGTCAAAAGGAAATTGAAAATAAGAGTAGGAAATAGGCACCCTACAGTACAAATTAAGGATGATAGAACCTCCTACCGGATTATGAACATTAATTGGCTTCTTAAGATTTCTTTGCTTTAATTTCAACTTCATAATCGTGTTGCTAGAAATAAAACTCCTTGACGCACCCGTGTCAAATAAAGCAGTAACAGGAATATTTTTAATAGAAACAGTACCATCCAGAACATCAGACTTACCTCCCTCAGTAGGTGCAGAGGAAGATGGTGTACCTGCTCCCTCATAGACATGTGCAATCTGAGCTCCTTTCAACAGTGGGAAATTGGCCTTGATATGGCCCTTTTTATGGCAGTTGTAGCAATCTTTGCTATCATCACCTCTGGCCTTCTTCGGACCCCTGCAGTCTTTGCTATAATGCCCGAACTTATGACAGTTGTAACACTGGACCTTGGATTTGTCAAATGTCTTAGCAGCTCCAGAATTACTGCCCTCAGCTTTCTTCTCTGGTTGCTTCCTTTTGTTGTTGTTGTTGTGGGCTAAGCTCCTCTCCCTGTCCTGCTGAGAAACCTTCTTGTCATTCTCTTCATAACGGCAAGCGAACTCCACCATCTTATTGAAGGAAAGGTCGATGTGGGCCGTGACTCTGTCAATATATTTCCTTGCAAGGCCATTTATGAATCTCTTATTCTTCTGAAAGTCATCTCGAATCAATTCAGGTGCGTAACGGGAAAGGTCCTCGAACCTACGGACATACTCTGAAATGGACTTGTCGCCTTGCCTAAGATTGGCGAATTCGTCGTGTAGCCTTTCTACCTCCTGCCTCGGAATGTATTTGTCGTTGAAAAGCTCTTTAAATCTATCCCAAGACATATTATCTTCGTCGCCTCCAATGTTGACTACCTCCCACCAGTTTTGCGCTTCGCCTTGAAGATGCCATGCTGCAGTAAATCTCTTTCTCTGATCATCCAGTCCCAGTCCTCCAAATATTTTTTCACAATTTTTCAGCCACGCCTGAGCTTGTACCACAGTCTCAGAACCGGTGAATGGAACTCCACCCAAATTCTTGAACTTCTTCGCCACCTTGTCCAAGTCAAAGGGTGGCGGCGGTGGTGGTGGTTGTTGTTGGACAGTGGGCTCCTCAGTTTCAGTGGTATTCTGCCTTCTCCTAGCGGCTCTAGCAGCTCTTGCAGCAGCGGTACTCATTCTAAGTTAGTTCTGTACAATCAAGGGAAGAGTCAGAACAACCTTAATGACGATGATTTTTTAAGAAGTGATAAGGAAAAAGGATAGATAAAAGATGGTGATAAGGTGACCGACTATTATGTATTCTTATGAAATGTTCGCCGTAGAATAATGTGATTCTACGTAAACGAGTTACTATAAATATGTTATATCCCGCTTTGTAAACCTGGCTCTGATACCAACTGTGACGTCCCCAAACTTCCACAAGTGAAATCAAGGAGAAATCATATGGAATACAACATAAATATAATATAACAAGTCATAGAAAACAACATAGCACATGAAATCCATATAATAACAACATTATAGCAGCGGATATATAATGTCATCAGCAATAGAAAATCCACAGTCACAGAATCTAAGTTATTACAGCAAATTTTCAGAGAATTGCATAAGTTCCAACTCCAAATAAAAGAACGTGGAATGGAAATAAGTCTGAAAATAAAAGGAAAGGAAAATGCGATTAGCGAAAAGATAGGTCTTCAAAGCTCCATCACCTTATCTTCACCAAAAGCAACTCCAAGCGAAAAGATAAAAGTAGCTCCAAAGAAACTCCAAGCAGAAAAAGAACCTGTCTACTTGGCTGCCCATGTAGAAGAGAGGGCACCCAAGTTTGTAAAAAGTGAAACAAACAATGGGTCAGTCGTGGGACTGGTGTGAGAGTTCTTAACTAAAATTACTCATACTAGTAAGGCAAATCTAAGGACCACGCCACTAACGCGGAACGGGTTGTACCAATGAATTGCCGTGCATAACTGCAGTGTCAGTACAAATAACAAAACGTAACACAGTGCAATGTCTTTTGAAAAATGGAACCACCATAAGACTCAGGTCCCATCACACAATGCAACGCACACCAAGAGGATAGAGTTTTACCTTATGGTGGTTAAACATGCTAAATACGCCAAATACGAAACTAATATTATTATTAGGGTGTATATGTTTTAAAACAATTCAAAGCAATGTATTAATCCTAGGAAGCATAGGTACCATATATTATGCCTCCAATACTAGTAATACCAATCAAATCCGTCGGGGTCGTATTGGAAATTTGTGTTTCCATCATGAGTCCAGGATAGGGAGGACTCCTTACCGATTCGAGACACTCTAGTAAATGTCCCAGGATTACCCGCAGTTAACCCTTGGATCCTGCAGGGCCGGTCCTCACGTACAGCTTAGAGGATTGGCAATTCCTAAGCACACGTTTCCCGGTCCTATAGGACCTGTCCGAGGCGCCTCATTTCATCATCCTCCAAAAAGTAAAATGACTACTAACTAGAAAGAAACGTGCTACTTTCCCTGCGTTCCCTTCCCCCTTTTTAGACTCTACCGGTTTGTGAGGCTCGTGAGGTCATGTTCTTCATACCACAAGGTTCTGCTTTTCAACAAGAACCCTGATCATTTCATCTTAGCATGCCACACCGTCATTCCATACCGTACCATCGACCATCAGTCAATATATAAACGGGTGTTAAGTAGAGAACGAATTCTCTACCACCAATCATTTTTATATTAGCAGAAAATCGACAGCATGATATTTAATGGGATACGGTGTCAGACATGCCATCCATTTACACCCATGCTCTAGGTCTGAACTAGGGTCAAACCCGTGAAATCAACGCGTACGTTTGGGCAATTACCCCGACTCGTAAATCGGGAGCTACCCAATTCAGAGTCTTGGTCGTTGTCCATTCGAGGGAAGATTTACGGTCTTCATACGCCGTCTTCATATTTAGATTCTTGAAATCGTAAAATCGTTTGAAATGGGATGAACCCGGACTTCCCAAACAATCTCGCGTTCATAATTTAGAGAAAAACACATTTCATGACGTTATGTTGTCTTATAACGATAAATCCTTGCCTTAATTATTTAATATAATTAATTTCTTTAATTAACGACGCTTCAGGTCAAAGGTGACTCTGGCGCCGATTTCCATCCATTTTGATTTTTACTTTTCTCAAGATCTAACCGTTGGATTTTAGCGTAGCTTATATCGTTGGAAAGATATTTCCAAGACGGACATAGCGGTTTCAGTTTTGGGAAAATCCGAAGGTCGGATCTTCCGGTATAATCATTTGAATGTTCGATTTCAAAACGCGAACTACCGCGCTCGATTCGTTATATTTTAATTATTTATATAAATATACATATATATATATAATTAGTTCGTTTAACTCATCGCCCTTATATATAACCTCCTTTCCATCATAACTTTTACTTTTCTACTTGCATTACAATTTACTTTAGGATTAGACGATGATCCCCTTTTTTTTTATCTACCACCATTATTATTTATTTATATATTTTACAATTTACATTCGAAAATGTAAATTATAACGTGCCATTCCTTTAATTCCTTGTAAATTTCTTTTCCCGTTACATTTTGAACAATGGGCATTTTCTTTGGTGTAACCCTTATACATCATAAATAATGTAAATCTTCTCCTACGTTTCATTTCCTTTTATTTGACAATATATCATTTTATGCAATGCAAATTTCTATTTTTCTAACTTGACAAAATATCATTTTATGCAATGCAAATTCCTATTTTTCTATTTTGACAAAATATCATTTTATGCAATGCAAATTCCTACTTTTCTATTTTGACAAAATATCATTTTATGCAATGCAAATTCCTATTTTTCTATTTTGACAAAATATCATTTTATGCAATGCAAATTCCTACTTTTCTATTTTGACAAAATATCATTTTATGCAATGCAAATTCCTATTTTTCTATTTTGACAAAATATCATTTTATGCAATGCAAATTCCTACTTTTCTATTTTGACAAAATATCATTTTATGCAATGCAAATTCCTATTTTTCTATTTTGACAAAATATCATTTTATGCAATGCAAATTCCTACTTTTCTATTTTGACAAAATATCATTTTATGCAATGCAAATTCCTATTTTTCTATTTTGACAAAATATCATTTTATGCAATGCAAATTCCTATTTTTCTATTTTGACAAAATATCATTTTATGCAATGCAAATTCCTACTTTTCTATTTTGACAAAATATCATTTTATGCAATGAAAATTCCTATTTTTCTATTTTGACAAAATATCATTTTATGCAATGCAAATTCCTATTTTTCTATTTTGACAAAATATCATTTTATGCAATGCAAATTCCTATTTTTCTATTTTGACAAAATATCATTTTATGCAATGCAAATTCCTATTTTTCTATTTTGACAAAATATCATTTTATGCCATGCAAATTCCTATTTTTCTATTTTGACAAAATATCATTTTATGCAATGCAAATTCCTATTTTTCTATTTTGACAAAATATCATTTTATGCAATGCAAATTCCTCCTTTTCTATTTTGACAAAATATCATTTTATGCAATGCAAATTCCTACTTTTCTATTTTGACAAAATATCATTTTATGCAATGCAAATTCCTACTTTTCTATTTTGACAAAATATCATTTTATGCAATGCAAATTCCTATTTTTCTATTTTGACAAACTATCATTTTATGCAATGCAAATTCCTATTTTTCTATTTTGACAAAGTATCATTTTATGCAATGCAAATTCCTATTTTTCTATTTTGACAAAATATCATTTTACGCAATGCAAATTCCTACTTTTGTTTCAATATGGCAAAGATATTATTGTTACCATACGATGAAAATTTCAATTCTAACATTTAAAAAAAAAAAAAAATATTTTTCTTTTTTCCATACGGTGTTCATTTTCTAATATTGACAAAGACGTCAATTACATACGGTGCTCATGTTCTAATTTTAATATTGACAAAAATGTCAATTACATACGGTGCTCATGTTCTAATTTTAATATTGACAAAAATGTCAATTACATACGGTGCTCATGTTCTAATTTTAATATTGACAAAAATGTCAATTACATACGGTGCTCATGTTCTAATTTTAATATTGACAAAAATGTCAATTACATACGGTGCTCATGTTCTAATTTTAATATTGACAAAAATGTCAATTACATACGGTGCTCATGTTCTAATTTTAATATTGACAAAAATGTCAATTACATACGGTGCTCATGTTCTAATTTTAATATTGACAAAAATGTCAATTACAATTACATTGCCAATTTGTTCCCAAAACTTACTGTCAAAACACTACGCTACATACAACGTCAATTTTTACATGTCATACATCGCAAAATATATGGTATCAATTTCTTGTGTCATAACATTGCAAAATATATGGTCTCAATTTCTTGTGTCATAACATCCAACAATTTATGGTGACAATTTTTATCATGTCATAACATCGCAAATATAATGGTGTCAATTCATCGTTATAGCATGGCAAATATAATGGTATCAAATCCATCGTTATAACATAGCAAATGATGTGATGCCCAATCTCTAACCACATATACACTTAACAATTTGTTTATTCAAAAATAAATTTGTGGTTTAGATCTCTCACCTTGATTGGATAATAAATATAATAAATCCAATTAAATTTTCAGAATGCTCCAATTGATTTCAGCAGCATCCACTCGTAGTCACGGTCCTATTGGTTCTGAAAATTTCAGAATCCGAATTCATACGAATAAGTTATCAACGTTTTAATAGAACTGACTTTTCACAACTGTTTCTGTCACGACCAGAAGCGTTACAAAATCTGAACTAAAATATACCTTTGAATTTTCAGAATTCGTTCAAATCTTTGGATCCAGTTTTCGCGAGCTACAGGCGATGAAATCACGAACCGTTTGTTGGACGTCGACCGGCTACGAGAGAGCTACGCGCGCCGGAAAGGGGAGGGGGTGCGGCTGGACGTGGTGGGGCCCACGGCCGTGCGTGCGGCGGCGCTTCAGGAGGAGGTGGCGGCCTGTACGGTGGACGAGAGCGGGTGCAACTGGTCGGAGCTTGAAGGTCTCTGTCTCCTCTTCGAAACGGTGTAAAGTTTGCTAAGAATCGTTGAGGAACGAGAGAGAAAATGGATCTCAAAGTTTTGGTGTTCTATGGGTTTCGGCGGCTTAAATATACGGAGGAAGAAGGAGAAGCACTGTTCCAATATACGGGTATTTATACAGGGTATTTTCTAGGGTTTTCTAATTATTAATTAATTAATTTATTTATTTATTCGAGAAATTACCATTCTCTCATACGATCTCCGATTCGCGCCCAACGACTGTCGATCTTAATGTTTTCACGTCTCCTGAACGCGATGGTGCTATCCCCATGGTCTAATTCTGAAGTTATAGTAAGGTTTTATTTTATTTTCAAATTAAATTCTTAAATTTAAATTCGAACGTACATTTTAATTTCCTGAGGCCACATACTGACTCGGAAAAATCCAGAAAAATTATTTTTGGCATCGTGATGACGATACGGTTCTAACAAAGCCAGTTTCATCGAATTCTGAGACTGTTCGAAAAATGGCTATTTTCACGTCGTTCAATTTCAACTGTTTCGGACCAAACACAGTTTCTTACGCCACGCTCACATATTAAATCGAAAAATTCTAAAAATTGAAACTTAGCCATATTATGACATTCCGGATCCAATGAAAGTGGTTTCGTCGGATTCCGAGGTCGTTTGCAAAATGGTCATTTTCAACTGCTTCAAAGTTATTTAAAATTTGAAATTTTAAATTTTGACTCAAAAACCCAACAAAATATCTTAAAATAAAATTTTCCAACTGGTTCAGATTTTCGGGTCATTACAGTACTGTAACACCCCGAAAATTCTATAACTATGAAATTCACAAATTAAAGTGTAATTAATTTGAAATCAAAGAACTAAGGGAAACGGGATACGCCATTGCGTTCGTCTCGGAAAAATACGCGAAATAGAGTCCGAGTTTTCGAAAAACGGAGTCCGTATGAAGAAGATATGGCCTTCGGAAGTTTTGAATTAAATTTAAAATTCGAACAGAATAAAATCAGGCCCAATGGGCCAGGGCGGATAAACACCCGCCTAGGCCACCCAGGTCGACTGGGCTGTCGACCTGGGTTACCCATGTCGACAGGGCTGTCGACAGCCCTGTCGACAGGGGTATCGACCTGGTCGAGCCCAGTCAACCTGGCTGGCCAGGTCTGTGTTTGGTCGAATCTCTGTGGTCTGCTTTGTCACTAGGGCTAGGTGGCAAGTTTTTATTGGTCTCTCTTCCTAATGAATGGCTACGATCTAACCTAGCAACATCAATGGTCCTAATCAATTCCTAACCTCTATATAAACAACCCTAGACTAAACCCTAATCTATTCATTCAAATTAAGAACATAGCCGCCATGTTGCTGAGGAACGACTAAGAGTAGCCGCCAACTAGAGAGAGGATTAGGAAGAAAGTTCTAAAGCCTAAAGCAATTCAAGCAACCTAAAGCCAATCAATTCAACAAAGGAATCATATCTCTTAATTAGAGAATTCGCCGCAACCATTGTAAGTAGAGTATTACTTTGGTATGAATAAACAACTGTATTGATTTGTATGCTTGAATTGGGATAATAAAGTAATTCATATTTGTGCAAAATTATGTTATTCATTATAAAGAACTACATGCGGTAGTTCTATGCAAGTATACGTTTGGAATATTGCGCAAATTAGGTAATCTATGTTGAAGCTACATGTATGTAGTTGATTGAAATTCATGCGAGTTTGGGGCTTTGTTATTATGCCATCATGATGTATATTTTTGTGCATAAATCATTTTGCAAGTAATTGAAACAAGTTTGGTTGTTATAGTTCATATGAAACTATGTTGGAATTTTGACACCATAATCCATGTATTAAGTCATGCTTTTGCAAAACTTATGAATATGGCTAGGCTATGAATGATATTTGGCATAATTGAAATCTATGATTAAGTCTATCTTGTTTAAAAGAATTATATGATGTCATATGTGAGACATGGCTAGGTTAGACTCAAAAATCCCTTTTTGCAAGTTTTAAAGCAAACACCATGATTAGGAATATTTATGCATAAGTATATTTATACCATTGTTATGTGATTAGACTTAAATCATGATTATGTTGAACTATGTTTTGTGTTAGTAACAAAGTATCCCCTTTGTAAACATGTAGAAACCTTATGAACATGACTTGTTTATGTTTATGCCATGAACAAAGTTAACTTTACTTATGCCAGGCTTATGTTTGACATTATGCTATGCTTATGCTAGAAATATTTATGACATGCTTATGTTTGACATTATGCCTAAATAAGAATATAGGTTCATGTTGTAGTTAAACCTATGCAAGTTCACATGCTTTGATTCATGTCACCTATGTTGCCACTATGCAAGTACACCAATTTCTATTTTGTATTTCCAACGTCGTATTGCAAGTTCATGTGCTCACTTTCCCCTCTTTGTGTATACGCCATAAGCCTCCCCTTTTCGCATGGCTAAATTGGGCTTTAAAAAGGCTAAGCCCAATATATATAAACGGACGTGTAAGAGGGGGGAAAATAACGTTGGGTTAAAATTAGTTAATGAATGAAAATATGAAATAGAAGGGCCCAAATTCAAGTATGGGTTGGGCCCATGATTGGTGTAACCTTTACACCATTAACTTAATAATGGGCCGCAAATATTTACATATAATTAAAGAAGAATGACAAGATATGTAAATGTAGAAAATACGATGTGTTTAACCCGAGGTTGGATTGAGTTGTGATGTAAACCTGCCCGGAACCGCCCGGCTGTCCAGTAGTCACAACAATACCTATCCAATGTGGGAGGTTAAACATGGAGCCCAGCAAGGACCCGAGGTTAGACTGAGTTGTGGCGTAAGACTGCCCGGAACCAACCGGCAACAGGCAGCCACAACAATACCTGTCTAATGTGAGAGGTCAGGGCCTTAATAAGACAATTAAGGCTGAGTTAGGATTGTTAGGATTAAGTGAACTAAAGACTTAATCAAAATGGAACATGCTAAACTAAACGGACTGGTGGGGGTTAGGTAGGAAACACTTAACCAACTTAGCATGTTGGCTAGAGATAGAAAACCTAGTAACGGGGGACCCTTTTCAGCAGTAACCCTAAAAGGTGTATCAGGATACCCCGAAACTAGGCAGGGTGGGGCACGATTACTGGGCTGATTATAAGAGGTCAAAGCGACGGCGGTGGTGTAGCAGTGTAGGTTCTAACGGAGTGCGGGCGTGCACACACTCTGGCGCAGAAAAATAAGGCACTGGACACTAGTAGCATACCTGTGCACTCTAAGGTTGTGTCGGGTTGCCACTATGGGACTTGATACACCCCATGGTGGGACTAGCATAGGTAACTACAGACATCGGGGGCCGTAAGACACATGTAACTATGCGAGTAGGAGCCGATCATCATAGAATGGATCACATCACCCTGATTATGGGGTGCCAGTTGGAAACTAGTTTATATGGGTTCAGAGATTTACATGGGGTACGATAGTATATTCGACCCTAGACAACTTAACCAAGTTTAAAGAACCTTTCCACTTCTTGTTTATACTTATCATACCCAGTTCTTTATTCATAGACAAAATAGTACTAGACTTACTCAGGCTTTATGTCTGACTCTATTTTTCTTTCGTCTTCTTTCTTCCGTTTCCCCCCCCCCCCCCAGGTCCTCAGGGAGGGAACACAGCAACTTGATCAGCCTTGACATCCAGCTTGAAGTAGAGAAATGTATTGCTTGGACTTTCCTGTTTTGAACTATGGCTTTGGACAATCCGCTATGGGGCTTTTGCAGTTTATCTACGTTTTATTTATGCTTCTTTAAATAATGTACTCAAGACAGATTATGAAAGTGTTATGTTATGTTTTTGGAAAGGATGTTGTTGTAACACGTATTTGACTTTGTGAAATAAAGTTTGTTGTTCTTCCGCTGTTTACAAATATGTGTTCTTATATCTGTCTTGTATATCTGTGACTTGTACTTATAAACCTCCACCAAAACTAGGGCATTCCCTTTGAGAGTGACCCTAACGGAGGTGGGGTGTTTCACTTGGTATCAGAGCATAGGTTTACCAGATAAGATAAAAAGTTTTGAAAAATTATTTTCAAAAAGGAAATTTAAAGAAGCATTTTTAAAAGAAAAATATTATTTTATTTTAAAAAGGCAAAGTCCACCCCCCAAAGCCATAGGTACTATCTCTTATCCTTCATTTTGAATCTATCCTTTTTGTTTCAGCATTTCCCAAGAACTTAACTTGCCGGAAGGGGTGCCAATACCTGGTTGGTTTAGACGGTTCTTAGAAGCAAGAGCCACTCAGCCAGGTCCTACCATTCCTCCTCCCCCAGCGGAAGGAAACCATCCAGCTGCAGCAGCACCTTTTCCTCCACCTCCTCCTCGGGGAAACACGTTTGCTAAGATATGTAAAGATTTTAAAGCTATGGGAGGAAGGGATTTCCATGGAACTGAGTCCTTCGTAGCAGCTAGAAATTGGCTGAAAGAAACTGAGGACCTATTCATCATCTTTGAGGTAGAGGATAGACAAAAAGTACAATTGGCAGTATGGCTATTGAAGGGTGAGGCTTCCTACTAGTGGGAAGTCACTAATGCTGAAAGACCAGTGGAGACGTGGGAGGACTTTAGGGAAAGGTTTGAGACTAAGTTTCTCTCAGATGCAGAAAGAAGTTTGCAGTTAGAAAAATTCTTATTTCTTAAGCAAGGGGACAAGACGGTCAGAGAGTATGTGAATCAGTTCGATGAGCTGGCTAGGTTTGGGCTTGACCTAGTCAACACCCTGCACAAGAAGGCTCTCCGTTTCGTAAAAGGGTTAAATGAGCCATTACACAGTTTGGCCATGACCCATATACCCATGGGAGCCACGTATGAAAGATTGGTGAAAATGGCATTGCTGAATGAGGAGGATAAGGGCAAGAAGGAGACGAAGGCAGAAAGCTCTCAAGGGAAGAAAGAGGGTTTGCAGCCTAAGAAGACAGACTTTAAGAAGGGCGGGAAAGGCAACAAAGAGAAGAGGAAGTGTAATTTCTGTGGCAAAGTGGGGCACTTAGTAAAGGACTGCCGGAAAAAGAAGGCCAAGGAGAATGGTGGGTGCTTTTCTTGCGGTGAGACGGGCCATAGGGCTAAGGACTGCCCAAAGAGACGAGGACAGGGGCAGAGGGCTGGATCCACCCCAGGGGCACAGGTCCATGTGCTAGAAGCGCCACCTCTGCAACAGCGAGGTATAAGTACTTCTGTAGAAAGTGTAGTTTATCTTTATGATCACCCCGTTCGCACTTTATTTGATTCTGGCTCATCACACTCCTTTATCTCGTCTGCTTTAGTAGAATCTCTGCACCTAGAAACTAGTATGGTAGAGGACCCCTTAATTGTTTCAAACCCAATTGGGGGCCTAGCTCATTTGTCTATGATCTGTGTGGGATTGAAAATTTCTATTCTAAGTGTAGAATTTCAATGTAGTGCCTTTGTTTTGGGCTTTTCGGGGTATGGTTTGATTTTGGGTATGGATTGGCTATCCAGTAATGGGGCCATCCTTGATTGTGAGAAAAGGGTTGTTAGGCTCCTAACCCAGCTCGGTAATACTTTGGAAATTTCTTGTAATCCCTCGTATGCGGTTATGCTTAGTTATCTTGAATCGCTAGACACCCCCGTTGAAAATTTGCAATCAGTTAGAGTGGTCCGGGAATATCCGGATGTCTTCGAAGAGGTGAAGGGCTTGCCTCCAAAGCGGGAAATAGACTTCCGCATATATCTTGTAGATAATGCAAAGCCCGTTGCGTTGCCCGTTAGACATATGGCTCCACGAGAAAGGAAAGAGCTCAGTAAACAGATTAAAGAGCTTCTAGAAAAGGGGTTCATTAGGAGGAGCATTTCAGAATGGGGCGCTCCGGTGGTGTTCACTACAAAGGCGGATGGTTCACTCCGTCTATGTGTTGACTATAGGGAGCTCAACAAGCTAACGAAAAAGAATAGGCACCCTCTCCCTAGAATTGACGATTTGTTTGACCAGCTTGTAGGAGCGTCTGTTTTCTCCCAACTCGATTTAGCAACCGGTTTTCATCAGCTAAGGGTGGCTGAAGATAGCATCGATAAAACGGCGTTCAGAACCCCAGACGGTTTCTTTGAATGGCTTGTCATGCCTTTCGGCTTGACAAATGCACCTGCTTACTTCGTGGACCTGATGAGTAGGGTATTTAGAGATTTCCTCAACAAATTCGTAGTGGTCTTCGTAGATGATATCCTTATCTTCTCAAAGAGTGAAGAGGAACATGCTCAGCACCTAAGGGCAATCATGGAAACTTTGCGAGTCCATCAACTAAAAGCCAAATTTTCCAAATGCCACTTTTGGAGAGAAGAGGCGAGGTTCCTTGGGCACATAGTATCCAAACAAGGGTTAGCGGTGGACCCCGCTAAGGTAGTGGCGGTACAAGATTGGAAGACACCAAGGAATGCGACTGAGGTCCGAAGCTTCCTAGGACTAGCAGGTTTCTATCGAAAGTTCATAAGGGATTTTGCGAAAATCTCAGCTCCGCTAACGAAATTGACCAAGAAGAATCTAGTGTTTAATTGGGATTTGGATTGCGAGTTTGCTTTCCAACGACTGAAAAGGGCTCTCACAACAGCCCCAGTTTTGACGCTGCCAGATGGGAGCAAGATGTTCACTGTTTATACGGATGCATGTGGGACAGGGCTAGGCGCCGTCTTAATGCAAGAAGGAAGGGTAGTAGCTTATGGCGGGAGGCAGTTGAAAGTGCACGAAAAGAACTACCCAACCCACGATCTAGAGTTAGCCGCCATCGTCTTTGCACTCAAGTCTTGGCGACACTATCTCCTAGGTGAGAAGTTCGAACTTTACACTGACCATAAATCGTTGAAATATCTTTTCTCGCAGAAAGATCTTAACTTGAGGCAACAAAGATGGATGGAGTTTCTTGCCTCGTACGATTTCGAAATCTCCTACACTCCGGGCAAAGGCAACGTAGTGGCAGACGCATTGAGCCGAAAGAAATTGACCCTAAGCCCGTTGTTTGTTGAAAGACAAAGCCTAGAGTTTATAGCCAGCTTCGACTTTAGGCCTTCCTCCGATTTCGTACCGGGCTTGCTAGCATCTCTCGAAGTGCGCCCAACTTTAGTGGATTCAGTAGGGGCAGCACAACGCGAAGACCCTCAGCTTGTGGAAATAATTGATAGGTTAATTAGGGGTGAGACTTCAAGTCACCTCAACCGATACTCCATTGACGATAGGGGTTTGCTAAGGCGAGACGGAAGACTATGCGTCCCACAGACAAAAGATTTAGTAAAGAAGGTTCTCGAGGAAGCGCATCATTCCAAGATGACGATACACCCAGGCGGAGATAAAATGTACAAAGATATAAAAAGGACTTTCTTTTGGAACGGCATGAAAAAGGACGTGGCAGAGTTCGTTTCTAAGTGTATGGTGTGCCAACAGGTTAAAGCGGAACAGAAAAAGCCTGGCAGACTGCTGCATCCTCTAGAGGTCCCGCAGTGGAAATGGGATAGCATCTCAATGGACTTCATCGATGGGCTGCCTAGGTCTAGGAGAGGCAACACTAGCATTTGGGTAATAGTGGATAGGCTTACTAAAAGCGCCCACTTTTTACCTGTCAAAAGTAAAAGGACTGCCTCATCCCTAGCATCACTTTACCTTAAGGAAATCGTTCGACTCCATGGAATACCATCTAGCATCGTTAGTGACCGAGACCCCATCTTCACCAGCGAGTTTTGGCGGAGTCTGCAAGAAGCAGTAGGAACGCAGTTATGCTTGAGCATAGCCTATCATCCCCAAACCGACGGCCAAACAGAGAGAGTGAACAGAGTTTTGGAAGACCTTCTAAGGCTATGCGTCCTTGACTTCGGAGGGACATGGGAAGACCACCTTCCTTTGGTGGAATTTGCCTACAACAACAGCTATCAAGCAACCATCGGAATGGCGCCCTTCGAAGCTTTATATGGAAGACCGTGCCGATCGCCCACTTGTTGGTGGGAGTCCTCGGATAAGCTCATACTTGGACCAGATATGATCCGAGAGACTTCAGAGAAAGTAGACTTAATACGAAGAAGGATGAAGACGGCCCAAGACATACAAAAGTCCTACGCCGACAAGAGGAGGACCGACCTTGAATTCGAAGTTGGAGACAGAGTTTTTCTAAAGGTATCACCGCTAAGGAACGTTGTTCGTTTTGGAACCACAGGAAAGCTAGCACCAAGGTTTGTAGGGCCATTCCCTATCATCGAGAAGATTGGGAAAATGGCTTATAGATTAGAGCTACCCGAGAAGTTGGCTGGAGTCCACAACGTTTTTCACGTTTCACATCTCCGAAAATGTCCACATGAGTCTGCTGAAGTGGTAGAGCCAAATATCCTCAAAGAGGCCGAAGTGGAACGCGAAGCAACTGTAAGAAAAGTTCCAACCCGCATCTTAGGAACAGAAGTGAAGAAGCTACGCAACCGCGAAGTCAAGCTCGTCAAAGTTCAGTGGAGCGACGCCGAGGGAGACGCGACTTGTGAAACTGAAGCTAGAATCCGTACAGCCTACCCTTTTCTGTTCGAGGGTACATCCTTGATCTTTCCTTTTCCTTAAGTTGCGCTTTTATCTATCTTTTTAGGTATATTTCCTCGACCTTATCCTTTAGGTAGAATCTTTTTGGATGAAAACATGTAGTTGAAACATGTTATGGATGATGGTTGCAAGTGATTGCTAGTGGTTGCTCGTGGTTGCATATACACACACAATCCAGGTTTTAGATCGGCTCAGTCACTTCATATTGCATATGCATATATGTTTGCATTCGTATATGGTTGAACTTTAATGTGTTGTCATGTGGATGTTGCATTTGTATTGAATGATTGTGCACTCATGTAGAATCATGAATAGGAAAATTTGCATACATAATGGATTCATGGCACTTACATAACTCGCATTAAGGAGGTCAACTGAATCAGTAGACCGCCTGATTTTGCATTAGATAGGTTCATGTACACACACACTTCGCATATGATCATGAAGCATTAGAAGTCTTTTAAGGACCATGGATACTCGTGTTTGATGGATGAGTAGATGGATGATTGGATGTTAGGATATACATTCCTCCTAACTTGAAGATTTCGGGGACGAAATCCTTTTAAGTGGGGGAGAATGTAACACCCCGAAAATTCTATAACTATGAAATTCACAAATTAAAGTGTAATTAATTTGAAATCAAAGAACTAAGGGAAACGGGATACGCCATTGCGTTCGTCTCGGAAAAATACGCGAAATAGAGTCCGAGTTTTCGAAAAACGGAGTCCGTATGAAGAAGATATGGCCTTCGGAAGTTTTGAATTAAATTTAAAATTCGAACAGAATAAAATCAGGCCCAATGGGCCAGGGCGGATAAACACCCGCCTAGGCCACCCAGGTCGACTGGGCTGTCGACCTGGGCTACCCATGTCGACAGGGCTGTCGACAGCCCTGTCGACAGGGGTATCGACCTGGTCGAGCCCAGTCTACCTGGCTGGCCAGGTCTGTGTTTGGTCGAATCTCTGTGGTCTGCTTTGTCACTAGGGCTAGGTGGCAAGTTTTTATTGGTCTCTCTTCCTAATGAATGGCTACGATCTAACCTAGCAACATCAATGGTCCTAATCAATTCCTAACCACTATATAAACAACCCTAGACTAAACCCTAATCTATTCATTTAAATTAAGAACATAGCCGCCATGTTGCTGAGGAACGACTAAGAGTAGCCGCCAACTAGAGAGAGGATTAGGAAGAAAGTTCTAAAGCCTAAAGCAATTCAAGCAACCTAAAGCCAATCAATTCAACAAAGGAATCATATCTCTTAATTAGAGAATTCGCCGCAACCATTGTAAGTAGAGTATTACTTTGGTATGAATAAACAACTGTATTGATTTGTATGCTTGAATTGGGATAATAAAGTAATTCATATTTGTGCAAAATTATGTTATTCATTATAAAGAACTACATGCGGTAGTTCTATGCAAGTATACGTTTGGAATATTGCGCAAATTAGGTAATCTATGTTGAAGCTACATGTATGTAGTTGATTGAAATTCATGCGAGTTTGGGGCTTTGTTATTATGCCATCATGATGTATATTTTTGTGCATAAATCATTTTGCAAGTAATTGAAACAAGTTTAGTTGTTATAGTTCATATGAAACTATGTTGGAATTTTGACACCATAATCCATGTATTAAGTCATGCTTTTGCAAAACTTATGAATATGGCTAGGCTATGAATGATATTTGGCATAATTGAAATCTATGATTAAGTCTATCTTGTTTAAAAGAATTATATGATGTCATATGTGAGACATGGCTAGGTTAGACTCAAAAATCCCTTTTTGCAAGTTTTAAAGCAAACACCATGATTAGGAATATTTATGCATAAGTATATTTATACCATTGTTATGTGATTAGACTTAAATCATGATTATGTTGAACTATGTTTTGTGTTAGTAACAAAGTATCCCCTTTGTAAACATGTAGAAACCTTATGAACATGACTTGTTTATGTTTATGCCATGAACAAAGTTAACTTTACTTATGCCAGGCTTATGTTTGACATTATGCTATGCTTATGCTAGAAATATTTATGACATGCTTATGTTTGACATTATGCCTAAATAAGAATATAGGTTCATGTTGTAGTTAAACCTATGCAAGTTCACATGCTTTGATTCATGTCACCTATGTTGCCACTATGCAAGTACACCAATTTCTATTTTGTATTTCCAACGTCGTATTGCAAGTTCATGCGCTCACTTTCCCCTCTTTGTGTATACGCCATAAGCCTCCCCTTTTCGCATGGCTAAATTGGGCTTTAAAAAGGCTAAGCCCAATATATATAAACGGACGTGTAAGACAGGGGAAAATAACGTTGGGTTAAAATTAATTAATGAATGAAAATATGAAATAGAAGGGCCCAAATTCAAGTATGGGTTGGGCCCATGATTGGTGTAACCTTTACACCATTAACTTAATAATGGGCCGCAAATATTTACATATAATTAAAGAAGAATGACAAGATATGTAAATGTAGAAAATACGATGTGTTTAACCCGAGGTTGGATTGAGTTGTGATGTAAACCTGCCCGGAACCGCCCGGCTGTCCAGTAGTCACAACAATACCTATCCAATGTGGGAGGTTAAACATGGAGCCCAGCAAGGACCCGAGGTTAGACTGAGTTGTGGCGTAAGACTGCCCAGAACCAACCGGCAACAGGCAGCCACAACAATACCTGTCTAATGTGAGAGGTCAGGGCCTTAATAAGACAATTAAGGCTGAGTCAGGATTGTTAGGATTAAGTGAACTAAAGACTTAATCAAAATGGAACATGCTAAACTAAACGGACTGGTGGGGGTTAGGTAGGAAACACTTAACCAACTTAGCATGTTGGCTAGAGATAGAAAACCTAGTAACGGGGGACCCTTTTCAGCAGTAACCCTAAAAGGTGTATCAGGATACCCTGAAACTAGGCAGGGTGGGGCACGATTACTGGGCTGATTGTAAGAGGTCAAAGCGACGGCGGTGGCGTAGCAGTGTAGGTTCTAACGGAGTGCGGGCGTGCACACACACCGGCGCAGAAAAATAAGGCACTGGACACCAGTAGCATACCTGTGCACTCTAAGGTTGTGTCGGGTTGCCACTATGGGACTTGATACACCCCATGGTGGGACCAGCATAGGTAACTACAGACATCGGGGGCCGTAAGACACATGTAACTATGCGAGTAGGAGCCGATCATCATAGAATGGATCACATCACCCTGATTATGGGGTGCCAGTTGGAAACTAGTTTATATGGGTTCAGAGATTTACATGGGGTACGATAGTATATTCGACCCTAGACAACTTAACCAAGTTTAAAGTACCTTTCCACTTCTTGTTTATACTTATCATACCCAGTTCTTTATTCATAGACAAAATAGTACTAGACTTACTCATGCTTTATGTCTGACTCTATTTTTCTTTCGTCTTCTTTCTTCCGTTTCCCCCCCCCCCCAGGTCCTCAGGGAGGGAACACAGCAACTTGATCAGCCTTGACATCCAGCTTGAAGTAGAGAAATGTATTGCTTGGAATTTCCTGTTTTGAACTATGGCTTTGGACAATCCGCTATGGGGCTTTTGCAGTTTATCTACGTTTTATTTATTCTTCTTTAAATAATGTACTCAAGACAGATTATGAAAGTGTTATGTTATGTTTTTGGAAAGGATGTTGTTGTAACACGTATTGGACTTTGTGAAATAAAGTTTGTTGTTCTTCCGCTGTTTACAAATATGTGTTCTTATATCTGTCTTGTATATCTGTGACTTGTACTTATAAACCTCCACCAAAATTAGGGCATTCCCTTTGAGAGTGACCCTAACGGAGGTGGGGTGTTTCAGGTACGATAGTATATTCGACCCTAGACAACTTAACCAAGTTATAGTGCTTTCCCACTTCTTGTTTATACTTATCATACCCAGTTCTTTATTCATAGACAGAATAGTACTAGACTTACTCAGGCTTTATGTCTGACTCTACTTTTCTTTCGTCTTCTTTTCTTCCGTTTCCCCCCCCAGGTCCACAGGGAGGGAACACTGCAGCTTGACCAGCCTTAACATCCAGCTTGAAGAAGAGAAATGTATTGCTTGGACCTTTTCATTTTGAACTATGGCTTTGGACAACCACTATGGGGGCTTTTGCAGTTTATCTATGTTTTATTTATGCTTCTTTAAATAATGTAATCAAGACAGATTATGAAGGTGTAATGTTATGTTTTTGGAAAGGATGTAAGACAATCATGGTGATGTTTTGTAACACGTATTTTCTTTTATGAAATAAAAGTTGTTGTTTTTCCGCTGTTTACAAATATGTGTTCTTATATCTGTCTTGTATATCTGTGACTTATACTTAAAAACCTCCACAAAAATTAGGGCATTCCCTTTGAGAGTGACCCTAACGGAGGTGGGGTGTTTCACTTGGTATCAGAGCGAGGTTTACCAGATAAGATAAAAAGTTTTGAAAAATTGTTTTCAAAAAGGAAATTTAAAGAAGCATTTTTAAAAGAAAAATATTACTTTATTTTAAAAGGAAAAGTCCACTCCCCAAAGCCATAGGTACTATCTCTTATCCTTCGTTTTGAATCTATCCTTTTTGTTTCAGCATGTCCGAAGATCTTAACTTGCCAGAAGGGGTGCCAATACCTGGTTGGTTTAGACGGTTCTTAGAAGCAAGGGCCACTCAGCCAGGTCCTACCGTTCCTCCTCCCCCAGCTGCCGGAAATCATCCAGCTGCTGCAGCACCTTTTCCTCCACCTCCTCCTCGGTGTAACAACCCGGAAAATCTGGGCCAGTTTAAAATTTTTATTTTGGCAATTTTAGCGAATTTTGATTATTTAAAATGAATTATTTTAAATAATATCGACGAGAAAATTTATTTTGAATATAGTTCGAACGTATATATTATATACGTCGTCGTTAGAATATATAATAATTATATATAATTATAAAAGGAATTGAAAATGGCGCGGTAGTTCGAAAATTCGATTTCTAATTTCAAATGAATATACAGAATTCAATATAAGTCAGAATTGAACGAAACAAGGAATATTTGAATCTGTATAACTATATCTTTGTAACGAAGTTAACAAACTGAGATTTCATCTTAGAAATGATAAGATATGTCCAGTTGAAAATTAGAAATAGTCGCTGTGGAATTTATATATATTTTTATATATATAAGGCCCTTAAAAATGGACATTTTGCAAATGACCTCGGATTTCGACGAAATCAGTTTTGTTGGGTCCGCAGTGTCAAGTTATTGCTAGGTTTCAAATTTCATAATT
Source organism: Allium sativum (assembly GCA_030737875.1). Lineage (NCBI taxonomy): Eukaryota > Viridiplantae > Streptophyta > Magnoliopsida > Asparagales > Amaryllidaceae > Allium > Allium sativum. Next base: position 49,249 of record JASFAX010001180.1, read on the forward strand.
TTTCGAATCAATATGTGAGCGTGGCAAAGGAAAACGTGTTTGACCAGTTTCAGTTGATTTTAATCGACTGAAAATTGGCCATTTTTCAAACGGTCTCAGAATTTGACGAAACTAGTTTTGTTAGGACCGTATCGTCAATACGAAGCTAGAAAATATTTTTCTGGAATTTTTCTAGTTAGTATGTGACCCCGGTAATTTGAAATGTGCGTTTAAAATTCAATATAGTAATTTAAATGTAAATATTAACGGAGACTGATTCAAACAGTCGAATCAACATACGATACATATCCCATTGTGTTCGGAATGGGGGTGAAACGCTATGGACGACAGGCGGTGGACCTCGTTTAGAGGTCGTTTGAAAAAGTTGACTTTTTGAATTAAAATAAAATAATTAAATTAATAAAAAAAAATATATAATCCCTCTTCCCTCCCTATACCTCCAGGCCCCCCCCCCGATAATTCAGAATCGAAAAAGAAAAAAAAAAAAAGAAAAAAAAAGGGAGATCGAAATCGCGTCGAAGCCCCCCCCACGCCGCCGCCGGTGGCAGAGCCACCACCACCTCGCGCGCCCCCCCCAGAGCCGTCGCGCAGCGCCCCTCCTCTTCCCTCTCCACTCTCCTCCTCCAACGTGAAGAACCCTAATTCCGCACCCCCTTGCTCACCTGAACCCTAGCCGCCGCAACCAGACCCCCTCCACCTCGCCTCGCAGCTCCGCTGCTCCCTCCTACTCGCGAACCCCCAAAGCGACGGAAGCCACAGCCCCCCCTGGACCCAAAACCGATGATGAACCCCCCCCCCTGTAAGTATTTTCTGATTTTATTTATTTTATTTACTGATTTTATTTGTTTTATTAACTGAATTTTATTTGCTTATTAATCTGAATTTTTAAATTTTAAAAACTGATTTTATTTATTTTAAAACTGATTTTATTTATTTTAAAACAGATTTTATTTATTTATTTTAAGACGTGACTTTTAAAACAGAAAAGATTTGATTTTTAAAAGTAATATAATACGATCTTTATATTTTTAAAGTGATAAAAATATAGTTTTTATATTTTTAAAGAATTAAAAATATAATCTTTATAGGATAGAGAATATTAAAATATCATCTTTGTATATGTAGCAAAATAAAAATCTGATTTTTATTTTATATACGTTGAAATCAAGTGATGTCTTTAAATTTAAAAAGGTGAAATCTTTAAATTTAAAAAGGTGAAATCTTTAAATTTAAAAAGGTGAAATCTTTAAATTTAAAAAGGTGAGATCTTTAAATTTAAAAAGGTGAAATCTTTAAATTCAAAAAGGCGAAATCTTTATATGGAAAATAGCGGGATAAAAATATAATTTTTTATCTATATAACATAGAAGTAAAAATTCGATTTTTATATTGAATAGCAAAGTAAAAACTCGATTTTTATATTGAATAGCAAAGTAAAAATTCGATTTTTATAATGAATAGCAAAGTAAAATTTCGATTTTTATATATTGAATAGCATAGTAAAAATTCGATTTTTAAATATATGAAGTGATTATAAAAGTATGATTTTTAAATTGAAAGTGAATAAATAAAAATGTGATTTTTATTTTAAAGACATCGAAATATAAAAATGTGATTTTTATATATATAGTGACTACGGGCAACGAAGACGATGAAGATGAAGATTTCTATCAAATGAAGTGCCGTGGAGCTTGGATAGCTTTCGGTGAGAATTTCTCACCTTTCAATTTATTTTTCTAGTTATATATATATATACTAGGATGCAGACGGTGCTTAGTAGCACCCGACACAATCGTCCACAGACCATGGACTTGTTTGTTTGATTGATTGGTGATTGATTGCGATATTGGTTTGAATGTGATTTGTGGTATGAAAAATCGAATCGATAAATTGGTTAGGATTAGACGTGCGCCGTTATAAGGCGAAGGAGTAAGGCTAGGTTAGACCCTTACTCCAAATTTTGTGGTTTGCATAACGAAAGTGAATTTGATTGATATGTGAATGGCGTGGGCCTTCACTAGACCGGGGACAAGGCTAGGCCTTATCCCGTTTTTAGTATCGTGCCGTTATGCCGCCGAAATTTTCTAAAATATGTTAGAAAAATAAAAATATCATTTTATTGAATAAATGAATTGAATAGAAATTCATAAGTTGAAATAAAATGTTTTATCGTTAAAAATATAATTTTTAACGTGAAGTGAATAAAATAGAATATTCATTTACAAACCAGATGGTTTGTTTATGTACACCTATTTGAATGACATTGATTGGGACGATAAATTTTACACATCGCCCAACAACACAAATAAAATATGTGTTTGATTGTTTGAAACCCCACACGGGTGTTGGGATGAAATTTGAAGTTCACTCATCCTGATTGATTGAATATGTCGATCGATTGATTGACAGGCTGTTATAAGCGTTGAATATCTATATTTGATGCTTTTACAGTGTAGTGCACTTTGGTTGATGGTTGATTATTTTCAATGTTAGTATATACATGTGTTGTATGAAAATCCATATAATTAACTTTATATGGTGATTGATTGGGCCTCATTCCAATTTGAAAAATAAAGAATATTATAAAATAAAAGTTCATGTGTTGACAGTACTCATTCATTGAGATTGGTCATGTGTTGAACGAAATATTTTGATAATAACAACTATTTTGAAAAAGAAATATTTGAAATAGAATATTTGAAAATAGAAATTTATGAAGCCGTGTTGATTAGATTGACGCCATTTTGACGTGAATCGATATTTATATCGATTTTATTCATCTTAAAAATGAATATTGAAAAGTGATTTCGAAATCGAATATTTTGAATTGAATTGAAAACGATTTCGAAATGAATTGAATTGAAAACGATTTCGAAATGAATTGAATTGAAAACGATTTCGAAATGAATTGAATTGAAAACGACTTCGAATTGAATTGAAAACGATTTCGAAATGAATTGAATTGAAAACGATTTCGAAATGAATTGAATTGAAAACGATTTCGAAATGAATTGAATTGAAAACGATTTCGAAATGAATTGAATTGAAAACGAATTGAAATGAATTCAAAATTGAATTGAAATTTGAATTGAATAGAAATGAATTTTAAAACGAATTTATAAAGAAGAATTCAATTTTGCTTTGAATTGAAATAGAAGTTGAAATAGAATTTGAAACGAATTTAAAACTATTTATATAATTCGTTATAAATAGAAATCG
>JASFAX010000127.1:7500-10000 GCA_030737875.1 Allium sativum
ATTTTTTTTTGTGATTTTGCCATGTAGTCACTGTGGTTTTGAGTGATCCGCATGTGTTTTCCGAATCTGGCACTTTGCCAAGTGCCAAATCTGGTACTTTGTCAAATCTGGTACTTTGCCAAATCCAAGGCGTGCGGAGCCCGATTAGCACACGTGAAAATTCAATGTTTCACCGTGTTTTTCAGCCTGGTACTTTGGCAAACCTGGTACTTTGCCAAGTGCCAAATCTGATACTTTGCCAAATCCAAGCTGTGCCAAGCCCGATTAGCACACGTGAAAATCTAACGTTTCACCGTGTTTTTCACCATTTTTTGAGTGCCAAATCTGGTACTTTGGCAAATGTGGTACTTTGCCAAATCCAAGGCGTGCGGAGCCCGATTAGCACACGCGAAAATTCGATGTTTCACCGTGTTTTTCAGCCTGGTACTTTGGCCAACCTGGTACTTTGCCAAGTGCCAAATCTGGTACTTTGCCAAATGCAAGGCGTGCGGAGCCCGATTAGCACACGTGAAAATTCAATGTTTCACCGTGTTTTTCAGCCTGGTACTTTGGCAAACCTGGTACTTTGCCAAGTGCCAAATCTGGTACTTTGCCAAATCCAAGCTGTGCCAAGCTCGATGCGCACACGTGAAAATCCAGTGTTTCACCGTGTTTTTCACCATTTTTTGAGTGCCAAATCTGGTACTTTGGCAAATCTGGTACTTTGCCAAATGCAAGGCGTGCGGAGCCCGATTAGCACACGTGAAAATTCAATGTTTCACCGTGTTTTTCAGCCTGGTACTTTGGCAAACCTGGTACTTTGCCAAGTGCCAAATCTGGTACTTTGCCAAATCCAAGGCGTGCGGAGCCCGATTAGCACACGTGAAAATTCAATGTTTCACCGTGTTTTTCAGCCTGGTACTTTGCCAAACCTGGTACTTTGCCAAGTGCCAAATCTGGTACTTTGCCAAATCCAAGGCGTGCGGAGCCCGATTAGCACACGTGAAAATTCGATGTTTCACCGTGTTTTTAAGCCCTTTTTGAGTGCCAAATCTGGTACTTTGCAAAGTGCCAAATCTGGTACTTTGCCAAACCTGGTACTTTGCCAAAACCAAGCCGTGCCGAGCCCGATGCGCACACGTGAAAATCCAATGTTTTACCATGTTTTTCAGTCTTTTTTGAGTGCCAAAATCTGGTACTTTGGCAAATTTGGTACTTTGGCAAATTTGGTACTTTGCCAAATCCAAGGTCGTGCCGAGCCCGATTAGCACACGCGAAAATTCGATGTTTCACCGTATTTTTCAGCCTGGTACTTTGGCAAACCTGGTACTTTGCCAAGTGCCAGATCTGGTACTTTGCCAAATCCAAGGCGTGCCAAGCCCGATGAGCACACGTAAAAATTCAATGTTTCACCATGTTTTTAAGCCTTTTTTGAGTGCCAAATCCGGTACTTTGCAAAGTGCCGAATCTGGTACTTTGCCAAACCTGGTACTTTGCCAAAACGAAGCCGTGCCGAGCCCGATGCGCACACGTGAAAATCCAATGTTTCACCTTGTTTTTCACTATTTTTTGAGTGCCAAATCTGGTACTTTGCCAAATCCAAGGCGTGCCAAGCCCGATGCGCACACGTCGATATCAAGTGTTTCACCGTGTTTTTCAGTCTTTTTTGAGTGCCAAAATCTGGTACTTTGGCAAATTTGGTACTTTGCCAAATCCAAGGCGTGCCGAGCCCGATTAGCACACGCGAAAATTCGATGTTTCACCGTATTTTTCAGCCTGGTACTTTGGCAAACCTGGTACTTTGCCAAGTGCCAGATCTGGTACTTTGCCAAATCCAAGGCGTGCCAAGCCCGATGAGCACACGTAAAAATTCAATGTTTCACCATGTTTTTAAGCCTTTTTTGAGTGCCAAATCCGGTACTTTGCAAAGTGCCGAATCTGGTACTTTGCCAAACCTGGTACTTTGCCAAAACGAAGCCGTGCCGAGCCCGATGCGCACACGTGAAAATCCAATGTTTCACCTTGTTTTTCACTATTTTTTGAGTGCCAAATCTGGTACTTTGCCAAATCCAAGGCGTGCCAAGCCCGATGTGCACACGTCGATATCCAGTGTTTCACCGTGTTTTTCAGCCTGGTACTTTGGCAAACCTGGTACTTTGTCAAGTGCTAAATCTGGTAATTCGCCAAATCCAAGTCGTGCCAAGCCCGATGAGCACACGTGAAAATCCAATGTTTCACCGTGTTTTCAAGCCTTTTTTGAGTGCCAAACCTGGTACTTTGCCAAATCTTCTACTTCGGTAAATCTGGTAATTTGCCAAATCCAAGACGTGCCAAGCCCGATGCGCACACGTGAACACCATTAACTCGAACACCTTTACCAGAAAGCTGGTCAACCGATCGCGTTTGAGGCTTCGCTGCGGAGGTTTCGTAAATTTCACGGGTAAATGCTTGAAATTCCATAGGCTTAGATTTCAGTGTCAGCGCACGTTACAGCTTGCTTTTCGCCTGGTCCGCTCTTCCA
>JASFAX010000127.1:17500-20000 GCA_030737875.1 Allium sativum
GCATGGTTTCTTCCTGATCAGTCCCGTTTTCGAGAAAATAGGAAAATCTCGCCGAAACCAAAGATTCTCGTAATCGCCCACGTTTCTGCTTGATACGTCCAGTTTTCGAAAAAACTGGGAAATCTCGCCAGAACCGAACTTTCCCATGAGCGGCCACGTTTCACCAGGGTTTCTGCTTGATACGTCCTATTTTCGAAAAAACCGGAAAAATCCAACTAAAACCAAGCTTTCCTGTAATTGCCCACATTTCAGCATGGTTCTAGCTAGATTTGGCCAGTTTTCGGAAAAACTGGTGAAATCCAACCAAAACCAAACTTTTCCGAGATATCGCCCACGTTTCAGCATGGTTTCTTCCTGATCAGTCCCGTTTTCGAGAAAATAGGAAAATCTCGCGGAAACCAAAGATTCCCGTAATCGCCCATGTTTCTGCTTGATACGTCCAGTTTTCAAAAAAACTGGGAAATCTCGCCAGAACCGAACTTTCCCATGAGCGGCCACGTTTCACCAGGGTTTCTGCTTGATACGTCCTATTTTCGAAAAAACCGGAAAAATCCAGCCAAAACCAAGCTTTCCTGTAATTGCCCACATTTCAGCATGGTTCTAGCAAGATTTGGCCAGTTTTCGGAAAAACTGGTGAAATCCAACCAAAACCATACTTTTCCGAGATCGCAACAAAAATATTTTTAAAAATATTTTTAAAAAATTTGGGGAGGGCACTTCCATCGAAAACATTTTCAAAAAATTTTTTTTTAAATTTTTTTTTTTTTAAAATATTTAAAAATTAATATTTTTAAATATTTAAAAAAAAAAAAAAATTTCTCCGAAAAATCCACACAAAAAAATTTTGTTGATCAACCAACGTTTCAGCTTGCGTTTTGCCTGATCCATTTTGGTCAATCCTTCCCCTTCCTCCTCCTCACCCTCCCCCCCCAATATAGGAATATATGGAATTTAGCCTAATATGACCCCGGTAGTCCAAAGTGTCTCTGCTACGTAGGTAAATCCGACCACATTTTTTTTTGTGATTTTGCCATGTAGTCACTGTGGTTTTGAGTGATCCGCATGTGTTTTCCGAATCTGGCACTTTGCCAAGTGCCAAATCTGGTACTTTGTCAAATCTGGTACTTTGCCAAATCCAAGGCGTGCGGAGCCCGATTAGCACACGTGAAAATTCAATGTTTCACCGTGTTTTTCAGCCTGGTACTTTGGCAAACCTGGTACTTTGCCAAGTGCCAAATCTGATACTTTGCCAAATCCAAGCTGTGCCAAGCCCGATTAGCACACGTGAAAATCTAACGTTTCACCGTGTTTTTCACCATTTTTTGAGTGCCAAATCTGGTACTTTGGCAAATGTGGTACTTTGCCAAATCCAAGGCGTGCGGAGCCCGATTAGCACACGCGAAAATTCGATGTTTCACCGTGTTTTTCAGCCTGGTACTTTGGCCAACCTGGTACTTTGCCAAGTGCCAAATCTGGTACTTTGCCAAATGCAAGGCGTGCGGAGCCCGATTAGCACACGTGAAAATTCAATGTTTCACCGTGTTTTTCAGCCTGGTACTTTGGCAAACCTGGTACTTTGCCAAGTGCCAAATCTGGTACTTTGCCAAATCCAAGCTGTGCCAAGCTCGATGCGCACACGTGAAAATCCAGTGTTTCACCGTGTTTTTCACCATTTTTTGAGTGCCAAATCTGGTACTTTGGCAAATCTGGTACTTTGCCAAATGCAAGGCGTGCGGAGCCCGATTAGCACACGTGAAAATTCAATGTTTCACCGTGTTTTTCAGCCTGGTACTTTGGCAAACCTGGTACTTTGCCAAGTGCCAAATCTGGTACTTTGCCAAATCCAAGGCGTGCGGAGCCCGATTAGCACACGTGAAAATTCAATGTTTCACCGTGTTTTTCAGCCTGGTACTTTGCCAAACCTGGTACTTTGCCAAGTGCCAAATCTGGTACTTTGCCAAATCCAAGGCGTGCGGAGCCCGATTAGCACACGTGAAAATTCGATGTTTCACCGTGTTTTTAAGCCCTTTTTGAGTGCCAAATCTGGTACTTTGCAAAGTGCCAAATCTGGTACTTTGCCAAACCTGGTACTTTGCCAAAACCAAGCCGTGCCGAGCCCGATGCGCACACGTGAAAATCCAATGTTTTACCATGTTTTTCAGTCTTTTTTGAGTGCCAAAATCTGGTACTTTGGCAAATTTGGTACTTTGGCAAATTTGGTACTTTGCCAAATCCAAGGCGTGCCGAGCCCGATTAGCACACGCGAAAATTCGATGTTTCACCGTATTTTTCAGCCTGGTACTTTGGCAAACCTGGTACTTTGCCAAGTGCCAGATCTGGTACTTTGCCAAATCCAAGGCGTGCCAAGCCCGATGAGCACACGTAAAAATTCAATGTTTCACCATGTTTTTAAGCCTTTTTTGAGTGCCAAATCCGGTACTTTGCAAAGTGCCGAATCTGGTACTTTGCCAAACCTGGTACTTTGCCAAAACGAAGCCGT
>JASFAX010000127.1:40000-42500 GCA_030737875.1 Allium sativum
CGTCCAGTTTTCAAAAAAACTGGGAAATCTCGCCAGAACCGAACTTTCCCATGAGCGGCCACGTTTCACCAGGGTTTCTGCTTGATACGTCCTATTTTCGAAAAAACCGGAAAAATCCAGCCAAAACCAAGCTTTCCTGTAATTGCCCACATTTCAGCATGGTTCTAGCAAGATTTGGCCAGTTTTCGGAAAAACTGGTGAAATCCAACCAAAACCATACTTTTCCGAGATCGCAACAAAAATATTTTTAAAAATATTTTTAAAAAATTTGGGGAGGGCACTTCCATCGAAAACATTTTCAAAAAATTTTTTTTTAAATTTTTTTTTTTTAAAATATTTAAAAATTAATATTTTTAAATATTTAAAAAAAAAAAAAAATTTCTCCGAAAAATCCACACAAAAAAATTTTGTTGATCAACCAACGTTTCAGCTTGCGTTTTGCCTGATCCATTTTGGTCAATCCTTCCCCTTCCTCCTCCTCACCCTCCCCCCCCAATATAGGAATATATGGAATTTAGCCTAATATGACCCCGGTAGTCCAAAGTGTCTCTGCTACGTAGGTAAATCCGACCACATTTTTTTTTGTGATTTTGCCATGTAGTCACTGTGGTTTTGAGTGATCCGCATGTGTTTTCCGAATCTGGCACTTTGCCAAGTGCCAAATCTGGTACTTTGTCAAATCTGGTACTTTGCCAAATCCAAGGCGTGCGGAGCCCGATTAGCACACGTGAAAATTCAATGTTTCACCGTGTTTTTCAGCCTGGTACTTTGGCAAACCTGGTACTTTGCCAAGTGCCAAATCTGATACTTTGCCAAATCCAAGCTGTGCCAAGCCCGATTAGCACACGTGAAAATCTAACGTTTCACCGTGTTTTTCACCATTTTTTGAGTGCCAAATCTGGTACTTTGGCAAATGTGGTACTTTGCCAAATCCAAGGCGTGCGGAGCCCGATTAGCACACGCGAAAATTCGATGTTTCACCGTGTTTTTCAGCCTGGTACTTTGGCCAACCTGGTACTTTGCCAAGTGCCAAATCTGGTACTTTGCCAAATGCAAGGCGTGCGGAGCCCGATTAGCACACGTGAAAATTCAATGTTTCACCGTGTTTTTCAGCCTGGTACTTTGGCAAACCTGGTACTTTGCCAAGTGCCAAATCTGGTACTTTGCCAAATCCAAGCTGTGCCAAGCTCGATGCGCACACGTGAAAATCCAGTGTTTCACCGTGTTTTTCACCATTTTTTGAGTGCCAAATCTGGTACTTTGGCAAATCTGGTACTTTGCCAAATGCAAGGCGTGCGGAGCCCGATTAGCACACGTGAAAATTCAATGTTTCACCGTGTTTTTCAGCCTGGTACTTTGGCAAACCTGGTACTTTGCCAAGTGCCAAATCTGGTACTTTGCCAAATCCAAGGCGTGCGGAGCCCGATTAGCACACGTGAAAATTCAATGTTTCACCGTGTTTTTCAGCCTGGTACTTTGGCAAACCTGGTACTTTGCCAAGTGCCAAATCTGGTACTTTGCCAAATCCAAGGCGTGCGGAGCCCGATTAGCACACGTGAAAATTCGATGTTTCACCGTGTTTTTAAGCCCTTTTTGAGTGCCAAATCTGGTACTTTGCAAAGTGCCAAATCTGGTACTTTGCCAAACCTGGTACTTTGCCAAAACCAAGCCGTGCCGAGCCCGATGCGCACACGTGAAAATCCAATGTTTTACCATGTTTTTCAGTCTTTTTTGAGTGCCAAAATCTGGTACTTTGGCAAATTTGGTACTTTGCCAAATCCAAGGCGTGCCGAGCCCGATTAGCACACGCGAAAATTCGATGTTTCACCGTATTTTTCAGCCTGGTACTTTGGCAAACCTGGTACTTTGCCAAGTGCCAGATCTGGTACTTTGCCAAATCCAAGGCGTGCCAAGCCCGATGAGCACACGTAAAAATTCAATGTTTCACCATGTTTTTAAGCCTTTTTTGAGTGCCAAATCCGGTACTTTGCAAAGTGCCGAATCTGGTACTTTGCCAAACCTGGTACTTTGCCAAAACGAAGCCGTGCCGAGCCCGATGCGCACACGTGAAAATCCAATGTTTCACCTTGTTTTTCACTATTTTTTGAGTGCCAAATCTGGTACTTTGCCAAATCCAAGGCGTGCCAAGCCCGATGCGCACACGTCGATATCAAGTGTTTCACCGTGTTTTTCAGTCTTTTTTGAGTGCCAAAATCTGGTACTTTGGCAAATTTGGTACTTTGCCAAATCCAAGGCGTGCCGAGCCCGATTAGCACACGCGAAAATTCGATGTTTCACCGTATTTTTCAGCCTGGTACTTTGGCAAACCTGGTACTTTGCCAAGTGCCAGATCTGGTACTTTGCCAAATCCAAGGCGTGCCAAGCCCGATGAGCACACGTAAAAATTCAATGTTTCACCATGTTTTTAAGCCTTTTTTGAGTGCCAAATCCGGTACTTTGCAAAGTGCCGAATCTGGTACTTTGCCAAACCTGGTACTTT
>JASFAX010000127.1:62500-65000 GCA_030737875.1 Allium sativum
ATAGGAATATATGGAATTTAGCCTAATATGACCCCGGTAGTCCAAAGTGTCTCTGCTACGTAGGTAAATCCGACCACATTTTTTTTTGTGATTTTGCCATGTAGTCACTGTGGTTTTGAGTGATCCGCATGTGTTTTCCGAATCTGGCACTTTGCCAAGTGCCAAATCTGGTACTTTGTCAAATCTGGTACTTTGCCAAATCCAAGGCGTGCGGAGCCCGATTAGCACACGTGAAAATTCAATGTTTCACCGTGTTTTTCAGCCTGGTACTTTGGCAAACCTGGTACTTTGCCAAGTGCCAAATCTGATACTTTGCCAAATCCAAGCTGTGCCAAGCCCGATTAGCACACGTGAAAATCTAACGTTTCACCGTGTTTTTCACCATTTTTTGAGTGCCAAATCTGGTACTTTGGCAAATGTGGTACTTTGCCAAATCCAAGGCGTGCGGAGCCCGATTAGCACACGCGAAAATTCGATGTTTCACCGTGTTTTTCAGCCTGGTACTTTGGCCAACCTGGTACTTTGCCAAGTGCCAAATCTGGTACTTTGCCAAATGCAAGGCGTGCGGAGCCCGATTAGCACACGTGAAAATTCAATGTTTCACCGTGTTTTTCAGCCTGGTACTTTGGCAAACCTGGTACTTTGCCAAGTGCCAAATCTGGTACTTTGCCAAATCCAAGCTGTGCCAAGCTCGATGCGCACACGTGAAAATCCAGTGTTTCACCGTGTTTTTCACCATTTTTTGAGTGCCAAATCTGGTACTTTGGCAAATCTGGTACTTTGCCAAATGCAAGGCGTGCGGAGCCCGATTAGCACACGTGAAAATTCAATGTTTCACCGTGTTTTTCAGCCTGGTACTTTGGCAAACCTGGTACTTTGCCAAGTGCCAAATCTGGTACTTTGCCAAATCCAAGGCGTGCGGAGCCCGATTAGCACACGTGAAAATTCAATGTTTCACCGTGTTTTTCAGCCTGGTACTTTGGCAAACCTGGTACTTTGCCAAGTGCCAAATCTGGTACTTTGCCAAATCCAAGGCGTGCGGAGCCCGATTAGCACACGTGAAAATTCGATGTTTCACCGTGTTTTTAAGCCCTTTTTGAGTGCCAAATCTGGTACTTTGCAAAGTGCCAAATCTGGTACTTTGCCAAACCTGGTACTTTGCCAAAACCAAGCCGTGCCGAGCCCGATGCGCACACGTGAAAATCCAATGTTTTACCATGTTTTTCAGTCTTTTTTGAGTGCCAAAATCTGGTACTTTGGCAAATTTGGTACTTTGGCAAATTTGGTACTTTGCCAAATCCAAGGCGTGCCGAGCCCGATTAGCACACGCGAAAATTCGATGTTTCACCGTATTTTTCAGCCTGGTACTTTGGCAAACCTGGTACTTTGCCAAGTGCCAGATCTGGTACTTTGCCAAATCCAAGGCGTGCCAAGCCCGATGAGCACACGTAAAAATTCAATGTTTCACCATGTTTTTAAGCCTTTTTTGAGTGCCAAATCCGGTACTTTGCAAAGTGCCGAATCTGGTACTTTGCCAAACCTGGTACTTTGCCAAAACGAAGCCGTGCCGAGCCCGATGCGCACACGTGAAAATCCAATGTTTCACCTTGTTTTTCACTATTTTTTGAGTGCCAAATCTGGTACTTTGCCAAATCCAAGGCGTGCCAAGCCCGATGCGCACACGTCGATATCAAGTGTTTCACCGTGTTTTTCAGTCTTTTTTGAGTGCCAAAATCTGGTACTTTGGCAAATTTGGTACTTTGCCAAATCCAAGGCGTGCCGAGCCCGATTAGCACACGCGAAAATTCGATGTTTCACCGTATTTTTCAGCCTGGTACTTTGGCAAACCTGGTACTTTGCCAAGTGCCAGATCTGGTACTTTGCCAAATCCAAGGCGTGCCAAGCCCGATGAGCACACGTAAAAATTCAATGTTTCACCATGTTTTTAAGCCTTTTTTGAGTGCCAAATCCGGTACTTTGCAAAGTGCCGAATCTGGTACTTTGCCAAACCTGGTACTTTGCCAAAACGAAGCCGTGCCGAGCCCGATGCGCACACGTGAAAATCCAATGTTTCACCTTGTTTTTCACTATTTTTTGAGTGCCAAATCTGGTACTTTGCCAAATCCAAGGCGTGCCAAGCCCGATGCGCACACGTCGATATCAAGTGTTTCACCGTGTTTTTCAGTCTTTTTTGAGTGCCAAAATCTGGTACTTTGGCAAATTTGGTACTTTGCCAAATCCAAGGCGTGCCGAGCCCGATTAGCACACGCGAAAATTCGATGTTTCACCGTATTTTTCAGCCTGGTACTTTGGCAAACCTGGTACTTTGCCAAGTGCCAGATCTGGTACTTTGCCAAATCCAAGGCGTGCCAAGCCCGATGAGCACACGTAAAAATTCAATGTTTCACCATGTTTTTAAGCCTTTTTTGAGTGCCAAATCCGGTACTTTGCAAAGTGCCGAATCTGGTACTTTGCCAAACCTGGTACTTTGCCAAAACGA
>JASFAX010000127.1:85000-87500 GCA_030737875.1 Allium sativum
TATGGAATTTAGCCTAATATGACCCCGGTAGTCCAAAGTGTCTCTGCTACGTAGGTAAATCCGACCACATTTTTTTTTGTGATTTTGCCATGTAGTCACTGTGGTTTTGAGTGATCCGCATGTGTTTTCCGAATCTGGCACTTTGCCAAGTGCCAAATCTGGTACTTTGTCAAATCTGGTACTTTGCCAAATCCAAGGCGTGCGGAGCCCGATTAGCACACGTGAAAATTCAATGTTTCACCGTGTTTTTCAGCCTGGTACTTTGGCAAACCTGGTACTTTGCCAAGTGCCAAATCTGATACTTTGCCAAATCCAAGCTGTGCCAAGCCCGATTAGCACACGTGAAAATCTAACGTTTCACCGTGTTTTTCACCATTTTTTGAGTGCCAAATCTGGTACTTTGGCAAATGTGGTACTTTGCCAAATCCAAGGCGTGCGGAGCCCGATTAGCACACGCGAAAATTCGATGTTTCACCGTGTTTTTCAGCCTGGTACTTTGGCCAACCTGGTACTTTGCCAAGTGCCAAATCTGGTACTTTGCCAAATGCAAGGCGTGCGGAGCCCGATTAGCACACGTGAAAATTCAATGTTTCACCGTGTTTTTCAGCCTGGTACTTTGGCAAACCTGGTACTTTGCCAAGTGCCAAATCTGGTACTTTGCCAAATCCAAGCTGTGCCAAGCTCGATGCGCACACGTGAAAATCCAGTGTTTCACCGTGTTTTTCACCATTTTTTGAGTGCCAAATCTGGTACTTTGGCAAATCTGGTACTTTGCCAAATGCAAGGCGTGCGGAGCCCGATTAGCACACGTGAAAATTCAATGTTTCACCGTGTTTTTCAGCCTGGTACTTTGGCAAACCTGGTACTTTGCCAAGTGCCAAATCTGGTACTTTGCCAAATCCAAGGCGTGCGGAGCCCGATTAGCACACGTGAAAATTCAATGTTTCACCGTGTTTTTCAGCCTGGTACTTTGGCAAACCTGGTACTTTGCCAAGTGCCAAATCTGGTACTTTGCCAAATCCAAGGCGTGCGGAGCCCGATTAGCACACGTGAAAATTCGATGTTTCACCGTGTTTTTAAGCCCTTTTTGAGTGCCAAATCTGGTACTTTGCAAAGTGCCAAATCTGGTACTTTGCCAAACCTGGTACTTTGCCAAAACCAAGCCGTGCCGAGCCCGATGCGCACACGTGAAAATCCAATGTTTTACCATGTTTTTCAGTCTTTTTTGAGTGCCAAAATCTGGTACTTTGGCAAATTTGGTACTTTGGCAAATTTGGTACTTTGCCAAATCCAAGGCGTGCCGAGCCCGATTAGCACACGCGAAAATTCGATGTTTCACCGTATTTTTCAGCCTGGTACTTTGGCAAACCTGGTACTTTGCCAAGTGCCAGATCTGGTACTTTGCCAAATCCAAGGCGTGCCAAGCCCGATGAGCACACGTAAAAATTCAATGTTTCACCATGTTTTTAAGCCTTTTTTGAGTGCCAAATCCGGTACTTTGCAAAGTGCCGAATCTGGTACTTTGCCAAACCTGGTACTTTGCCAAAACGAAGCCGTGCCGAGCCCGATGCGCACACGTGAAAATCCAATGTTTCACCTTGTTTTTCACTATTTTTTGAGTGCCAAATCTGGTACTTTGCCAAATCCAAGGCGTGCCAAGCCCGATGCGCACACGTCGATATCAAGTGTTTCACCGTGTTTTTCAGTCTTTTTTGAGTGCCAAAATCTGGTACTTTGGCAAATTTGGTACTTTGCCAAATCCAAGGCGTGCCGAGCCCGATTAGCACACGCGAAAATTCGATGTTTCACCGTATTTTTCAGCCTGGTACTTTGGCAAACCTGGTACTTTGCCAAGTGCCAGATCTGGTACTTTGCCAAATCCAAGGCGTGCCAAGCCCGATGAGCACACGTAAAAATTCAATGTTTCACCATGTTTTTAAGCCTTTTTTGAGTGCCAAATCCGGTACTTTGCAAAGTGCCGAATCTGGTACTTTGCCAAACCTGGTACTTTGCCAAAACGAAGCCGTGCCGAGCCCGATGCGCACACGTGAAAATCCAATGTTTCACCTTGTTTTTCACTATTTTTTGAGTGCCAAATCTGGTACTTTGCCAAATCCAAGGCGTGCCAAGCCCGATGTGCACACGTCGATATCCAGTGTTTCACCGTGTTTTTCAGCCTGGTACTTTGGCAAACCTGGTACTTTGTCAAGTGCTAAATCTGGTAATTCGCCAAATCCAAGTCGTGCCAAGCCCGATGAGCACACGTGAAAATCCAATGTTTCACCGTGTTTTCAAGCCTTTTTTGAGTGCCAAACCTGGTACTTTGCCAAATCTTCTACTTCGGTAAATCTGGTAATTTGCCAAATCCAAGACGTGCCAAGCCCGATGCGCACACGTGAACACCATTAACTCGAACACCTTTACCAGAAAGCTGGTCAACCGATCGCGTTTGAGGCTTCGCTGCGGAGGTTTCGTAAATTTCACGGGTAAATGCTTGAAA
>JASFAX010000127.1:95000-97500 GCA_030737875.1 Allium sativum
GCCCAATTTTCGAAAATATCGGTGAAATCTAGCGAAAATCAAACTTTCCTGTAATCGCCCACGTTTCAGCATGGTTTCTTCCTGATCAGTCCCGTTTTCGAGAAAATAGGAAAATCTCGCCGAAACCAAAGATTCTCGTAATCGCCCACGTTTCTGCTTGATACGTCCAGTTTTCGAAAAAACTGGGAAATCTCGCCAGAACCGAACTTTCCCATGAGCGGCCACGTTTCACCAGGGTTTCTGCTTGATACGTCCTATTTTCGAAAAAACCGGAAAAATCCAACTAAAACCAAGCTTTCCTGTAATTGCCCACATTTCAGCATGGTTCTAGCTAGATTTGGCCAGTTTTCGGAAAAACTGGTGAAATCCAACCAAAACCAAACTTTTCCGAGATATCGCCCACGTTTCAGCATGGTTTCTTCCTGATCAGTCCCGTTTTCGAGAAAATAGGAAAATCTCGCGGAAACCAAAGATTCCCGTAATCGCCCATGTTTCTGCTTGATACGTCCAGTTTTCAAAAAAACTGGGAAATCTCGCCAGAACCGAACTTTCCCATGAGCGGCCACGTTTCACCAGGGTTTCTGCTTGATACGTCCTATTTTCGAAAAAACCGGAAAAATCCAGCCAAAACCAAGCTTTCCTGTAATTGCCCACATTTCAGCATGGTTCTAGCAAGATTTGGCCAGTTTTCGGAAAAACTGGTGAAATCCAACCAAAACCATACTTTTCCGAGATCGCAACAAAAATATTTTTAAAAATATTTTTAAAAAATTTGGGGAGGGCACTTCCATCGAAAACATTTTCAAAAAATTTTTTTTTAAATTTTTTTTTTTTAAAATATTTAAAAATTAATATTTTTAAATATTTAAAAAAAAAAAAAATTTCTCCGAAAAATCCACACAAAAAAATTTTGTTGATCAACCAACGTTTCAGCTTGCGTTTTGCCTGATCCATTTTGGTCAATCCTTCCCCTTCCTCCTCCTCACCCTCCCCCCCCAATATAGGAATATATGGAATTTAGCCTAATATGACCCCGGTAGTCCAAAGTGTCTCTGCTACGTAGGTAAATCCGACCACATTTTTTTTTGTGATTTTGCCATGTAGTCACTGTGGTTTTGAGTGATCCGCATGTGTTTTCCGAATCTGGCACTTTGCCAAGTGCCAAATCTGGTACTTTGTCAAATCTGGTACTTTGCCAAATCCAAGGCGTGCGGAGCCCGATTAGCACACGTGAAAATTCAATGTTTCACCGTGTTTTTCAGCCTGGTACTTTGGCAAACCTGGTACTTTGCCAAGTGCCAAATCTGATACTTTGCCAAATCCAAGCTGTGCCAAGCCCGATTAGCACACGTGAAAATCTAACGTTTCACCGTGTTTTTCACCATTTTTTGAGTGCCAAATCTGGTACTTTGGCAAATGTGGTACTTTGCCAAATCCAAGGCGTGCGGAGCCCGATTAGCACACGCGAAAATTCGATGTTTCACCGTGTTTTTCAGCCTGGTACTTTGGCCAACCTGGTACTTTGCCAAGTGCCAAATCTGGTACTTTGCCAAATGCAAGGCGTGCGGAGCCCGATTAGCACACGTGAAAATTCAATGTTTCACCGTGTTTTTCAGCCTGGTACTTTGGCAAACCTGGTACTTTGCCAAGTGCCAAATCTGGTACTTTGCCAAATCCAAGCTGTGCCAAGCTCGATGCGCACACGTGAAAATCCAGTGTTTCACCGTGTTTTTCACCATTTTTTGAGTGCCAAATCTGGTACTTTGGCAAATCTGGTACTTTGCCAAATGCAAGGCGTGCGGAGCCCGATTAGCACACGTGAAAATTCAATGTTTCACCGTGTTTTTCAGCCTGGTACTTTGGCAAACCTGGTACTTTGCCAAGTGCCAAATCTGGTACTTTGCCAAATCCAAGGCGTGCGGAGCCCGATTAGCACACGTGAAAATTCAATGTTTCACCGTGTTTTTCAGCCTGGTACTTTGGCAAACCTGGTACTTTGCCAAGTGCCAAATCTGGTACTTTGCCAAATCCAAGGCGTGCGGAGCCCGATTAGCACACGTGAAAATTCGATGTTTCACCGTGTTTTTAAGCCCTTTTTGAGTGCCAAATCTGGTACTTTGCAAAGTGCCAAATCTGGTACTTTGCCAAACCTGGTACTTTGCCAAAACCAAGCCGTGCCGAGCCCGATGCGCACACGTGAAAATCCAATGTTTTACCATGTTTTTCAGTCTTTTTTGAGTGCCAAAATCTGGTACTTTGGCAAATTTGGTACTTTGGCAAATTTGGTACTTTGCCAAATCCAAGGCGTGCCGAGCCCGATTAGCACACGCGAAAATTCGATGTTTCACCGTATTTTTCAGCCTGGTACTTTGGCAAACCTGGTACTTTGCCAAGTGCCAGATCTGGTACTTTGCCAAATCCAAGGCGTGCCAAGCCCGATGAGCACACGTAAAAATTCAATGTTTCACCATGTTTTTAAGCCTTTTTTGAGTGCCAAATC